>JAJJWW010013687.1:0-237498 GCA_023531295.1 Papaver armeniacum
GGCACCTCGTGACACCCCATAAGGCACTCGCTATAGGCACCCCTACTCGGATAGGGGCGCCTCATCTTCTACATTTCAAAATATGAAAAACGCTGGAAAAAGAATACAAATAAGTAACAGCTTTGGGATTTGATTTTTGGGCAACTTTAAAGAGATTTAATCTCGTAATTTTGTGGACTGGACTTCTTATATCATAACAGGTTGGTGCAAGTGGATTGTTTCTGCTAGGTTTGACTGGACAATCGAGTTTTGGATAAACAGAGGCGAAGAAATATTGCCGGAGTTGTGGAGGATTTGAGAGGATTTTACGCCAGGATATGGACGTATCTCGGTCTTGTTTGAGACTTGATAGGAGTTTGGAAAGTTTCTGTAACTCAGAGGACGCTTGAGAAGGTTGAGATAATAAGAAAAATCTCGTAACTTTTAGTGGAGGAAACCGAAGAATAATTGAAGATAAACTCGGATTTTTGGGGCATGCCGCTATATATAGCCTCAGGTATGAGTCAAGGAAGGGTTACGAACACTTTAGTGGAGGCTTGTAACACCACAGCAGAACAAAAATCACGAGTTGCGTAAACCGTTTCACTGTGTAAAGTCAAGAACACGAAGAACAATAGGCTTCCAAGGACAATCGCTTTACGGGTCTTAGATACAACGACACAAAGAATAAAGCATAAGTCGCCTCTTGTAATATCATTGTAATAGCTTTGTAACGCCATTACAAACATAGTAAACAATCTGCTTTATTGTTTTTCATCCTTTTAATCATCTTTTGAGCCATAAATACATATTTTGAGACCATGATTAATATGAGGAGCTAAACCCCATTGTCGAGGCGATAGAGGAGCTATTTTTCCAACAAAAAGTGGTATATTCTATTTTTATCTTTTTATTTGTAGTTATTATATGATTATTTGCCTTGAACTAATATTGAATATGATTTTGATTTGAGTGATTGTGATCTATTTTGATGGAGTATGCTTAGTTTTAATACTTTTGATGCTTCATACTTGGTATTTACAATTATTACTTTTGAAAATCTACTTATTGCAATAGTTTAGAATCAAATTGAACGAGAAAATTGCATGAATATAAATATTGGATTAAATCACTTTGAACTTGGAAAATAGTGGAATCTTAGCCTCGTGTTCTTTTAATATTGATATCAACTTTGTCGTTGTTTGCTATAATTTTTAGTGTGTTTTCTATTTTGTTTTAATTTTAAAGTCCGAAAATCCTTCACAAGTTCGAGAGGAACGACAACCTTTCTTACCATTTTCTACAACAACATAAAAATCACATCACGTAACGATGGCATTCTTGCTGGGGTAAGCATGAGATGCGTGACAGACAAGAGTAAAATAGAAAGGGCAAGACGTGAAGAGATTGCTTGAGGAAATTCAACTAACCTTTAGCTGAGGCATGAGGAATCTGTGATCACCGTGTTGGAAGCTCTGCGTAACTCGCCTTGGCCATAGGGTGTCAAGCGCCTACTGAAACTTCATCTATTGATCGGCAGAGGTGACAATGCAACTTGGCCGCACTGAACAGGCACCTGGTTGGCTAGAAAGGTAGATACACGCCGTTTGGCTAGTTAGGATCAATGGCGCCGCTGGTTACGAAAAGGTGAATGGCGTCGCTTCAGCTGTCTAGAATCAAGCGGCTATGGCGTATTTCAACACTAAGATGAAGATGTGTTGAGGCAGTGATGTCCGAGAACACTGAGTGAGAGTGTTGAGGAATCTGCACGTCTCAACACTAAGAAAAGTGGTGTGTGATGGAAGCATGCCTAGCAAACACACTCGGTGAGTGTTAATGAATTTGCACGCCCCAACACTAAGAGGAAGGATGTGCTGAGACAAAGCATGATCCGGCAACACACAATAGTGGTGTCGAAGAATTTGCACGTATCAACACCAAGAAGAGGGTGTGTTGAGGAAACATGCCAAGCAACACAGATGGTGAGTGTTGATGGAATTTGCACGTCTCAACACTAAGAGAAAGTATGTGTTGAGGTGACATATCCTGGGCAACACAATAGTGGTGTTCGAGGAATTTGCATGTCTCAACACCAAGAAAGAGGCATATTGAGGAAGCATGCCTAGAAACACAATCAGTGAGTGTCTGATGAATTTGCACATCTCAACACTAAGAGGAAGGATGTGTTGAGACAAGCATGACCAGCAAACACAATAGTGGTGCTGAGAATTTGCACGTATCAACACCAAGAAGAACGTGTGTTGAGGAAACATGCCCCAGCAACACAAGATGTGAGTGTTGAGGAACTTGCATCGTCTCAACACTAAGAGAAAGGATGTGTTGAGGCGAAGCATGCCCGGCAACACAATAGTGGTGTTGAGGAATTTGCACGTCTCAACACCAAGAAGAGGGTGTGTTGAGGAAGCATGCCATTAGAAACACAGTGGTGAGTGTTGAGGAATTTGCATGTTTCAACACTAAGAGGAAGGATGTGTTGAGCGTGCATGTCCGAAATATAGTAGTGAGTATCGAGGAATTTGCATGTCTCAACATTAAGAGAAAGGATGTTTGAGGCGCATGACCTGGCAACACAATAGTCGGTGTTGAGGAATCTGCAACGCCTCAACACCAAGAAGAGGGTATGTTAAGGAAGCATGCCTAGCAACACAAATGGTGAATGTTAAGAAATTTGCATGCCTCAACACTAAGAGATAGGATGTATTGAGGCGAAGATGCCTGGCAACACAATTGTGGTGTTGAAGTAATTTTCACGCCTCAACACCAAGAAGAGAGTGTGCTGAGGAAGCCATGCCTACAAACACAATGCCGAGTAATGAGGAATTTGCACACACTCAACACTAAGAGAAAGGATGTGCTGAGGCAAGCATGCCCGGAAACACAATAGTGGTGTCGAGGAATTTGCACTGCCTCAACACCAAGAAGAGGCGTGGTTGAGGAAGCATGCCTAGCAACACATTAGTGAGTGCTGAGGAATTTGCACGTCTCAACACTAAGAGAAAGGATGTGTTTAGCAAAGATGCCCACGTAACGTATTAATGGTGCTGAGGAATATGCACGCCTCAACACCAAGAAGAAGGTGTGTTTAGGAAGCATGCCTAGAACTACGAGACGGTGAGTGTCTGAGGACTCACACGTCTCAACACTAAGAGAAAGGATGTGCTTAGGCAAAGCATGCCCGGAAACACAACAGTGGTGTTGAGGAATTTGCACGCCTCAACACCAAGAAGAAGTGTGTGTTGAGGAATTTGCACGTCTCAACACTTAAGAGAAAGGATGTGTTGAGGCAAGGTGGCTCGGCAACACAATAGTGGTGTTGAGGAATTTGCACGTCTCAACACCAAGAAGAGGATGTGTCGAGGAAGCATGCCTAGCAACAAAGTGGTGATTGTTGAGGAATTTGCACGTCTCAATACTAAGAGAAAGGATGTGTTGTAGCAGCATGCCTGGCAACACAATAGTAGTGTTGAGGAATTTGCACGTATCAACACCAAGAAGAGGGCGTGTTGAGGAAGCATGCCTAGCAACATAAGTGGTGAGTGCTTGAGGAATTCGCACGTCTTCACACTAAGAGAAACGATGTGTTCGAGGCAGATGCCTAGCAACACAATAATGGTGTTGAGGAATTTGCACGCTCTCAAAGACCAAGAAAGGGTGTGCTGAGGAAGCATGCCTAGCAGAAACAAATGGTGGAGTGTTGAGGAATTCGCACGCCTCAACACTAAGATAAAGGATGTGTTGTGAAGCATGCCTGGCAACACAATAGTGGTGTTGAGGAATTTGCACGCCTCAACACCAAGAAGAGGGTGTGTTGAGGAATCATGCCTAGAAATACAAGTAGTGAATGTTGAGGAATTTGAACGCCTCAACACTAAGAGAAAGTACGTGGTTGAGGGCAAAGATATCCAGCAACACAATAGATGGTGTTGAGGAACTTGCAACGTCTCAACACTAATAGAAAGAATGTGTTGTGGGAGCATGCCTAGCAACATAATAGTGGTGTTGAGGAATTTGAACGCCTCAACACCAAGAAGAGGACGTGTTGAGGAAGCATGCCCTGGAAACACAAAGAGTGAGTGCTGGGGACTTCAGACTGCCCCAACACTAAGAGAAAGGATGTGCTGAGGTAGCATGCCCGGCACACACAATAATGGTGTTGGAGGAATTTGCACGTCTCAACACCAAGAAAGGGTGTGTGGAGGAAGCCATGCCTAGCTAACACAAGGCTGGTTAGTGTCGAGAATCTTGACGTCTCAACACTAAGATAAAGGATGTGTCTGGAAGCATGCCTGAAACACAATAGTGGTGTTGAGGAATTGCACGTGCTCAACACCAAGAAGAGGGTGTGTTGAGGAAGCATGCCTAGAAACACAGGTGAGTGAGTGTTGAGGAATTTGCACGCCCCAACACTAAGAGAAAGGATGAGTTGAGGCAAGATGCCTGGCAACACAACAGTGTGTTGAGGAATTTGTAACGCCTTAATACCAAGAAGAGGGTGTGTTGAGGAAGCATGCCTAACAACACAAGCGGTGAGTGTTGAGGAATTTTCACGTCTCAAAAATAAGAGAAAGGATGTGTTGATGCACCATATTATGGCAACGACAATAGTGGTGTTGAGGAATTTGCACGCCCCAACACTAAGAAGAGGGTGTGGCTGAGGAAGCATGCCTAGCAACACAATGGTGAGTGTCGAGGAATTTGCACGTCTCAACACTAAGAGAAAGGATGTGTTGTGGCAAAGCATGCCCAGAAACACAATAGTGATGTTTAGAATTTGCACGTCTCAACACCAAGAAGAGGGTTTGTTGAGGAATCATGCTCTAGCAACACGCAACTATGTGAGTGTTGAATTTTTCATGTCTCAACACTAAGAGAAAGGATGTATTGAGGCAAAGCATGCTCCGGAAACACAATAGTGGTGTTGAGTAATTTGCACGTCTCAACACCAAGAAGAGGGTGTGTTGAGGAAGCATGCCTAGCAACATAGACGGTGAGTGTCTGAGGAATTTGCACGTCCCAACACTAAGAGAAAGGATGTGTTCTGGCAAAGCATGCCCGAACACACAATAGTGGTGTTGAGGAATTTGCAACGTCTCAACACTTCATAGAAGAAGGTGTGTTGAGGAACTTGTACGTCCTCAACACTAAGAGAAAGGACGTGGTTGAGGCAAGCGTGCCTGGCAAACACAATAGTGGTGTTGAGGAATCTGCACGCCTCAACACCAAGAAGAGGATGTGTCGAGGAAAACATGCCTAGCAAACACGTAAGGTGATTGCCGAGGAATCTGAACGTCTCAATACTAAGAGAAAGGATGTGTTGTGGCAAAGATGCCCGGCAAACACAATAAGTAGTGTTGAGGAATTTGCACGTATCAACACCAAGAAGAGGGTGTGCTGAGGGAAGCATGCCTAGCAAACATAGTGGTGAGTGATGAGGAATTCGCACGTCTTAACACTAAGAGAAACGATATGTTGAGGGCAACATGCCTAGCAACACAATAATGAGTGTTGAGGAATTTGCACGTGTCAACACCAAGAAAGGGTGTGCTGAGGAAGCATGCCTAGCAACACAAGCAGGAGTGTTGAGGAATCTCGCACGCCTCAACACTAAGATAAAGGATGTGTTGTGGAAGCACGCCCTGCAACACAATATTGGTGTCGAGGAACTTGCACCGCCTCAACACCAAGATGAGGGTGTGCTGAGGAATCATGCCTAGAATACAGCAGTGAGTGTTGATGAATTTGCACGCCTCAACACTAAGAGAAAGTATGTGCTGAGGCAAGATATCCGGCAACACAATAGTGGTGTTGAGGAATTTGCACGCCTCAACACCAAGAAGAGGAGTGCTGGAGGAAGCATGCCTAGCAACAACAAATGGCGAGTGCTGAGGAATTTGCACGTCTCAACACTAATATAAAGGATGTGTTGTGGGAGCATGCCTAGCAACATAATAGTGGTGTTGAGGAATCTGCACGTCTCAACGCCAAGAAGAGGGTGTGTTGATGAAGCATGCCTAGCAACAGAGTGGTGAGAGTGCTGAGGAATTTTCACGATCAACACTAAGATTTTTAAAATTTATTGAATATACCTAATAGATATAAAACATTTAGTTTAAGGATAGTTACTTAGCTTTGTTTCCGCTAGGCAAGTCCTTCGCGCATGATTGGGCTTTGGTATTTTAGGCTCCCCCATGAGTGAGCAGAGATCAGGCGTTAGTGATGTCATCATGGATGATAACGGGTTGATAGACGGACCAAAGTCCCAGTGTCTTTGATGGGATGAAAGAAAAGGTGGCCACAACTATGAACCTTCGTTGTTCCACGATCGTAATCCTTGACAGTGAGGAGAGTGTGGTGGCTACTGCACGAACCTTGGCAGGAAGGAGGCGTTGCAAGCGGTTTCGTCTCCGAGAGGACGTTGAAGCTTATGGAGCATGAACGTCGAAGCTTGAGCGACTTCGAAAGAACGCTGAAGTGCTCCCGTAGAGAATTCCATGAAAGTGCCATTAACCCTTGACTTCGAAAACGAGTTGATATGATATGGCATTTGGCATATGGGAAGACGACACAAAAATAGTGCTGGCCTGAAAGTCGTGTTTTTCTCCTCATGTGAAAGAATATGCTTCTTCTCGTTTGATTTTCCCTTGCAACCTCGTAGTCTTGACTATTACAATGTTGAAGTTGGAGACCGCATCAATCAGCAGGTCATCAAACTCCTACATACTTCAAGTGAACAAGTGATTAGGAGTCCCAGCCCATCTCTCAATCATGCTTTCCAAGAGAGGTTGGAGTTTGGGAACGGCTTCGCTGGCTGGAAACACTGCTTCCTGACACAATGCGGCTGAGGGATGCAGATATGTCTCGACGCCGCACCTTGAGAAATACTGAATATCACATAAATGTTTCATCATGAGATCGCACGATTTTGTGGATGGAGTCCCCGTAAATCATGCAGCCCCGACTTGGATGAGGGTCTCTGTGAACTCAAGAAGGTCGCCGATTTTTTTGCCTCGATCGTAGAGAAGTCGCTCCCGATCTTCACGTGTGATGAAATTGGATTGCTCGATTCTTTTCATCGATGCTCAGGAGGAAAACGATCCTCTTCATCTATAAAGGCGCATCCTGTCAAGTGCGTGCGCTCGGATGTTAAAAGTATTCCTTGTCATATCTATCTGGGGTTATCGTGACTCTTGTGGTAGCCGCTCCATCGTTGTCTTGGAGAATATAGGTATGCCTTTCGATTTGTAGCCATTTCGTATGATCCTTACGAGAACCTTTTTATCTTTTCATCAAATCAATAATAGTAAGAGGAGGTTAGCTTCCTATGGCTCCTCCAGCCTCTCGTCCTGTGGTGGAGGTGGTGGCGTCCGGTGACAACTCGGGGTGTCACGCTTGAAGAAACATCTGGGCGTGGCGAAGCCTCGCTTCGCTGTGATCGGAGGTGTGATGCATGAGGGAACGCTTTCTGTTAGCCAGTGCCGATCATGCCGACAGTGGTACATCGATGTCACCGAAGGAACGCTGATACCAAGGATGTTCTACACGGGGAATCGTGGCCTGCTGGTCGACCGACCGAAGTTCTACCATCTTGAAATTGGGATCAAAAATGAAATTGAAATTTGAAAATTTTTATTGCAACCTAGAGATTAATCTCCCATCGTAGTCGCCAATTGTTCATGGGTGAAAACCTTTTTCCGCTGATTTTGCAATTTTTGGTGTGTGGATAAGAAACTAATCTAAACCCTAAACAATGTACCGACTGGGAGTACTTTTGATTCGAGATCAATCAGTGACAATCCTAGCCTAAACCAAGAAATGGCCGCTCAGCTTGTCCCCACAAAGTGAAGGAGAAGGTGGTCTTGGGAGGGAAGCTAAGAGAGTGTCGTAGACCGTAATAGTTGATTCTCAAGGTGTGGTTTGTTTTATGACTCTGTATCTAAGTAAAACTTGTTAGAATAATGGAATGCTGCTACCAGTGATTTCTAGATACTATGTTGTTGCCGATTAAAACTTGTTGTTTGGTGAAAATAAGTGAATCCTATTTATACAAGTCATATTGAAACGCACTCGGTCTCGTAGGAAGTGAAAACGATTGAGTGGTGGAAGAATAGAGTAACGGTAACCATCAAACGTTATGCTTCCATGATGAGGGAAGTGAATTCTGTAGTAACCGCTCACCATTACGCTCCATGATGAAGGAAATGAATTGTTTACACCATTACTTTTCACCACCACTAATTTTCCTACTTCATGATACTTTCTTGTAACGGCACATTACACGTCGTATGTCAGTAAACCGCCGTACCAATACCCTCGATGAGTATCCCCACTTGTGCCATGTTTGATGTCTCAAGTGTTTTCGTGGAAAACGTGTAAGAGTTGTTATGTGTGGCAAGTCAAAGTCAAGAGACTTTGCTATAGGGAAATAGCATGTGATGCTATTAGGCTTTCCTTGGTCGACCACCTAAAACTTGCCACAAGTCCACGACTTAGTGGAGAACTTGAATGGCCGAGATTACATCTCATGGGCAATGGTAGTCGCTGATTATGGCCACATCCTTGTTGTGGTAACAAGGTGGCGCCAATTGTATAGTGGCGCCCAGCGAGCGTGGCATGTAGCGGTTGCCTCGGGACTTGCCGTAAGTCTCGCCGGCTCAAGTGGCCATTGATTATGGTCGCATCTTTTGTATAGCTGAAGTGACGCCATTGTCATAGTAGCACCTGGTGGAGCCATGGCATAAGCGGCATGGTAGTGGCACACCACGTGGCGTAGCTACTGAATAGCAGCATGCTAATGGCGAGCTGCAGCATAACTGGCATGCTAGTAGCCGTCAGCATGGTGGCATGCTGCCAAGCATGTGGCATGGCCACGCCGTGGCGCCAGAGCATGGCCAAAGCTAAGGTTTGGCCTCTATGGCCAAAATTAGGACTCGCGGCGTGTCCAAGGCCAGGATTTGAGCGTCGTGGTAAAAATTAGGGATTCATGGCGTAGCCAATGCTAGGATTTGGCGTGCGGAAGAATTAGGCTTGGCAACAGTGGCCAAGGCTAGGTTTTGGCGTCGTAGTATGAATTAGGGTCATTGCGGCATGGCTAAGGCTAGGATTTAGCGCCGTGGTAAGAATTAGGGCTTGGCATGCGTGGCCAAGGCTAGGATTTGGCGCTCGTGGTAAGAATTAAGGCTTGACAACATGGCCAAAGCTAGGTAAGGATTTAAGCGCCATGGTAAGAATTAGGGCTTGGCGCCGTAAGCAAGGCTAGGATTTAGCGCCATGGTAAGAATTAGGTCTTGGCTGCAGAGTGGTATGCGGCATGCCATCATGCGCAGAGTGGCATGTTGGCATGCCGATCAATATGTTGTTGTGGTAAGGCGCGCTTGGCTCGCCGCTAGTATGGTAGCGCACGCAGGCGCGCTTTGTCCTTTAATGTATGGTGGCAAGTTTGGAGCGACTTGATTGGTCGACTAAAAGAGGTCGCCAAGCATGGGCATTGGCTACACTCTCGGTAGAGAGTGATAGGCTTTAGAGCGACTTCGATTGGTCGATGGGGAGTGGGCTGGAAATTATGGGCCCATCCACAACTTATGTGCGCGTGGCTAATTTGAGACGCACACGATTGGTCGAGAGAAATAGGGACGGTTTAGGAAGGGGCGTGGCCAATGGCAAGTGGCGCCAATTGGCCTAAGGCATGCCACGCTCCCTTTGTCTGCGGCTCTCTGCTTTCTCGATTCTGAGTAGGTTTTGCACTTGCTAATCCATGGCTGATTGATTACCTAGTTCGCCTAGGCTTAATTTCGACAAGCAAGGTCCTGATATACTGAGCGAGGCGCAAAACCCTAACTTTTGCAAGTTAGTTAGGGAAATTGATTGAACTCTCATGTGTTGACATACGAGTTCTTTAAGTTCATCGCAGAGAGCACCATGATTTTCCGATTGAATACCTTATGCAAAGACCTTATCCTTGATATTTGGAAATTCGTGTTACTCTTCCTGCAAGTGAACACAAATCGTCATGCCATATCAACATTAAGGGTTCAACTGGAGAACATAGCATAGAAGGAATTCAAAGGAACTTATATTAAGTGAATATAGGCAAGGCGCTAAATTTACATAACATCCGGGATGGTTGCTACATTCAGCTAATCTGGATAAATTTCATGTAAGTATATTGAACGGCTCAATAAATATGCCGGTGGAGAGGTTAGCACTCGTAGGCACCGCTTCCTTACAGAGTGATGTCACATCGGATGCAAGGTTTTAATGATTTCAACCCTAAGTTAAAAACCACCATCAACAGGCTACAAAAGAGTGTTAATTTACTTGGTCTCAACTATATGAATTTGCGGTAGTCAATTTATATGTAGCGGCTTAGTTCTGACAATATTCAAAACTGAACTAGGCATTTTTTCTGTCAGGCAGTTTTTGTCTTTAACAAAATCTTATTATGTTGTGTGACTCGCTTTACTTTTTCGTATTATAATTATTTTGTTACAAAAATCGTTTTATTTAATAGTTATATTGTACGTTAATCATATCGGTAACGATCACATGAGTTAATTCGCTTTCAATTTCGACTCATTACCAAGTACGCCTTGTTGAAATAATTTTTTTAAAATCATTTCGCTAAGTTTATACAAGATGTGTCCGCATAGGTTAATATCAAAAAGATTGTGATGTATATAGTACCTCGTTATTTCACACTGATCACGAGGTAGAAATTGGGTGATAAAGAAAATTTTGAGCGTGTGGGAAACTTTAAGTCTTCGACATATGTTTGTCATGGGTTAACTCACATGCCAAATTCTAACCACAAGGCATAAATTTTTTACATTACGATGCCGATTTTTATTTAAAGTCAACATCTGAATCACAGATGGGTTTGAACTAACAATATGAACACGATTAAGTGCCAACCAGGTTTGACTCGATTCAACTTTGTCTATCAAATTAGGTTGACTCAAATTTTGTAAGGATATAAAGGAAAACTCAAATATTTGGATTTCAATTAGGATTGCTCAAATATTAATTGGTGAGTAATTTTCCTAACCACTCCAGATAAATATGTTTGTTTTAATTTATGGGGGCATCTTCAAAAAAAAATAAAAATTGTGAGGGACCGAAAAATTATGTCCGTACACTTGAGCGCCGTAAGCCACAACATCCACTGTACGCCATTATTAAGTCGCTAACTCGGGTCACAAAACTAGGTAAATGCACGTTCATTTACCCTTGCAAGCATGCTCGTGGAGCATGATGCAGCTAAATTAGCTTCTCACACCATTCCAACTTAACCTTGTTCTGAGTAGGGATTTATTAAGAAAACAAAAACTTTCTTAAAACGGGCTTTTTAGGTCCTAAACGATGGACTTTGGCTAAAATTCCAAGACCGTGATGTCACATTTTGATCATTGGGACGCTTCCAATCAATTTAGAACCAGTATTGAGCTAAATTACGAAACTCGGGTTTTTAGGCTTGAGATAGGCTATAACTTTCTTATTTGCATCAACTTGTCTCATCAAGTTTGGCCACAATCATCTCTTGTGTCGAGCTACCGATACGAGATGATATGAGAGGTCAATGTGGCACAATCATCTCTCAAATAGATGATATGATCGACAAATTGCTGGACCGGCAATGCTGCAACTCATTACAGCTTCCTACGTACCCTTCCCTACTCTAAATGGATCAAGCATAGACCGTAGTTCATCCTCGAAGGGACGGAAACTTAAACCAAATCGTTGTACAGGCCGTGACCAAGCAATAATGGTAATGTCTCTGGTCCGTATAGGCCGTTCCGTCAAAGTGCATCCAAGGAATGCATATTTGGCCCACGACATATAATAGTGATTCCCATGCTTAATACGCTCCATTGGGAAGGTTATACAACTATAAATGAGACTTAGGCATCATTTATACTCTTCCGGCTAAGCTATGTTGCTTACTTGGTGCATGGTCCGCATATGCACCTTCAACCAACTACCCCTCCCTATATATGTTAACTTGTAATTTCTACAGCTTTGATTAGGGGAGGGAAAATCATTCACCAAGTCCCACTTTTACTATTCATGGTCGTTGCCATATATTTTCCAAATACCTGCGACCATGATGGTTGTTCACTATTCACTGCCAACTCGATGTCCGGCCATGATGGTTGTCCACCACTCTACCCGATGTCCGCGCCTACCCGATGTCCGTCCATGATGGTTGTCCGCTACGCCAACTCCGATGTCCAGCCATGATGGCTGAACATTTTCAATGGATTGGCCCTAGGCCAATGTTCCTTTTACTACGTAACTGAAGATTTGGATGGAGCTTCATCTCATGTCATGGCGCATCTTTGTGCATGCGCCATGCTAAAAATCTCGGTGTTATATATTTTATTAGCATAAGAACCTCTTTTATTCTGGGTAACGTAAGCTAAACATTTACTTTTGGGAAGAAATTTGGGTGGGAGAGCAATCTCTTAAATAGTTTTTTCTGATTTGTATAAACTTTCTAAAAACATAAAAGTGCGGTGTTACAAGATATCGTGTCCGTGGAGGGAGCTTAAAATATTCAATTTCCTAAAAGTCCAAAAGCAAACGAGGTTAATTGGTGATCCTAGTAATTCTTCTTGTTTTGGAGGGCACAATAGATGGTTACTGACACTACAAATATAGTATGGGTAAAGTTTTTTCGTAGAGCAAATGCTTACTCGCACTAGAAACCGATAGTTTTCTTGTGTTTATTGACAAATAACTTTGGAACCAACAACTCCTCCGAAAGTTTCTTTTTGGTTCTGGACTTTGTGTTACAATGGTGCTCCGACATTAGATTATCATCATAATGTTGGTCTAATTCAGGATGCAAATTTCTCATTTTGTGATAATCATATTGAGACGAATACTCACCTATTTCACATTACAAGATACCTTACGAGGTATGGTCCTATTTCTTGAGTAGTTTTGGCATTAGATGGGGACATTCTTGTGATGTTAGAAAACATTATGAAATGGAGAACAGGAAAAGTAAGAAGAGATTACAAAGACAATGGGGTTATTTGCCATTTGTTATATGGTGGAGTTTGTGGAGAGAACGAAACAATATACTTTACAATAATAGGGCTCGAGGTGTGATGAAAATTATTGTTGATGTAAAATTTTTGTTGTTCAAGTAGACTATAAACACATATGTGTTTTCTGGCTTTAGTTATACACACTTATTCACACATCCATGTAATCTGTTTTAGTTTTTGTCACTGTTTTAGTGACTTAGAACTTTTTATAAGGTTTTCCTTTGTCTTAAAAGATAAGATACACAGTTGGTTCGCTTTCTTGTAATATAGAGAAAGAAGAGAAGAAGACACAAAGTAAAGGGAGAAAGAAGAAGAGTTCTCATTAGATGTGTATAAAATACAAAGTTTTAAGTCTCTATTTATATAGATAGAGGACTTGGTGCGCAAGGTATGTAAACCCTAATCTTAGACACAAAGGGCATCTTAGTAATTAAACTTTAGGTTTATAACACTCCCCTGATGACCACTGTGGCTAAGTCATTACAAATATACCAGGAAAACTCAAAAGAGAAAAACCTAGAATTACATAAGTACGTAAGACTTAAAAATAGTGTTGGACACGCAAATGTTGCCTCGTTAAAGCCTTTACAAGGAAAACCTAGGTGGGACAAAACCTTGACAAAGGAAAAAGGGTACAACGCGATCGATCCAAGAAATGCACCTTTGATAATGACGCTCCCCCTGATGAGTACTTCAGTTAAATTCTTGGCTTGCAAATCTTTGAGTCGAGACATCCCAATTTCGCTGAACAATTTTCTTGAATGCAAAAGATCATTTGTGCTTCCATGAAGATGTCTATTGGTTGATGAAGTCTTCTTTTATGTTGCACACGCAGTATTTCCTTCAGTTAATACTTTTGCAGAGTCTGCGTTCTTCTTCAACATTGAGAATTTGTGTGATGGTTTAATGCTAACTTCTCGTGATGATTTGATGAAGTCGTTGATGGAGTTTCTTCGACAAAAGAGCCAAGATGTAGATACATTACTGTAAGTGAACAAAACGGTATTTGTGTACATACCTTATGTGGTTTAGATGAACATCCGAATTTCTAGGATATTGTTATGTTGATTTGGTCTAACAAAATGACCTATTCAATGGTGGGAATCCATCAAATAATCAAATTGATGGAACTCCCTCTTGGATGACCACCATGTTGAATTGATTTGCCTCACTAAAACCTTACCATTAAAACCCAATGGGATAAAAATATGGACGAAGGAAAAAAAACACAAATATCAACATTAAAAGAAATTTAAACGTCGAGATATTTCCTCGTTAAAACCTTGTCAGAAAACCACATGGGACAAAACCTCGAAACGAATGGAAAAGAGTACAAATTTTGACATTTTTATTGATGCTAACCCAATTATATGAGTTTCTAAAAGAAATTAAAATAAGCATCAAAAGAATAACTCTAGTCTATCTTAAAGACGAGTTTATGCTAGCATATTTCCAACTGCAGATTTTAAGAAAGAAAGAAAGAAAACATAATCTATGCCGCTAAAGCGTGGATTTTGTGTGTTTAAGGACTCCTCAGAGACCTATAACGTTGAAATCATCAACTAATTAATCCGGATTTTTGGTTGAGTACCAAATTTCTAAAAACACATAAAGGATTGTTAAACCTTATGTAAGCAAATAAGGTGGTCACTCAATTAAATTTGAATCCTCAAAATATTACAAATTCAATATGTTCTTTGACCACATTTCTTGTGTCAATGCAATATGATTCCTTCAAAGACTACCACGCCAAGTGCATTGTATAAAGAGAACAATTAATGAATCAATCCTAGGGTCCGAGCAAAAATGAAACCCTTAAAATTGTTTTTACAACGTAAAATTTCTCAGTATAACGCATTATGACTACACTAGCCTGTAATTAATATGCTTGGAATTTTTAAAGTGTTAAGTGTTGGATCCAAAAATTGCGTTAATTGAGAAACTAATCCAACCTAATTTGGATTGTATGCCAACCAATCACATATGTCCACATTCCTTTGCAAAGGGGTTTGAAACCATTATCATTTATTTGAGTAGCTACTATAAACGAATATTCGACAATATTTAGCTTATCACGATCCCACGAAATTCTCAAGTGTATGCATATCTTGAAAAATATTTAAAGAATTATCGGCACCAGCACTCCATGGGCATTATAATCTCCTTATATTCAAATGAGAGATAATAACTTTGAGAATGTGAATCGTGTTTTTGGTACACTCAATTGGAGCACTACCAATAGCTTCTTACGGAACGCTACTTATTTTGCTAGATGTGACTGGGTTTTCCTCTTATAGAGGCAAAAGCTTATATAAAAACAAATGAGACATTTTACGCCTAATAAATAACAACCTTTTTCAATTTGATCATGATGGGAGAGAAACTGATATAACATTGAAGTTAATTAACACCAACTTTCTTTGGTAGTGTATAGTCTCCCCCGATTATGGCTGATATATTTTCATCTCATAAAATCAAAAACAAGTTTCAGTAAAGTATTATCCGATTAATTCAAGACATATACTCATAATGAAACATGTCTTTCGACATAAAGAAAATGTACTCTTAGTAGACCTACATATTTACCATCAACCATGGATTATTTTGAAATAATTAAAAAAAATATATAGAAACCGAGATGGGTTTTCGCTTTCTCTATGGAAAAAATTAGAGAAGAAAGGATTCCAAATTTATTTGACAATTGATCACCCATGTCCCGTGGCTAGATTTGGATTGCTCCCTGATTTATCTTAGACAAGAAATAAATGAAATCCATTGCCGGGAGAAAATCCATAATTTGGAGAACATATTTTTGGACTCATACATGAGTTTCAGTTACTATCAAGCTTGCTTGATGAGCAGAGTCCCGGAGTTAAATCAACACTGCACATGCAAGCAAACTTAGCGGCCATGATATTGTAAAGCCATGGTACGTGTTGCATACCAATTGTAAGTAGCTCGTAATAACAAGCTTTAAGCAAATCGTCCAAAAGAATAATAAATTAAAAAAAAGAAAAAACGAACAGTAAAACGAGGCCCTTTCAGATTTTTCTTTTATCGCGTACCAAGTACCAACTATGGCGGAATCTCAACTTGCCGATAAGTAGGTTCCAAATAGGTTACGGCAGAAACCTATAAAACAATCAATATAAGAAACTTAATCACAGTCAAATTATTAATAAATAAAAGAAGTAAAATATAAAATCAAACCAATAAGAAAAAAATAAAGGTTAGATACAGATGGAGAATTTTTTCTTTTGTTTCCATGATCAACTGGTGGAGCAACGTGCGTGATAACGCCTTATAATATAGAAAAAGAAGAGAAGAAGACACAAAGTAAAGGGAGAAAGAAGAAGAGTTCTCATTAGATGTGTATAAAATACAAAGTTTTAAGTCTCTATTTATATAGATAGAGACTCTGATGCCTAAGGTATGTAAACCCTAATCTTAGACACAAAAGGCATCTTAGTAATTAAACTTTAGGTTTATAAACACGCTTATCCAATGTTGGGTCATAAAGCACAGCCACGTAGATTTTCTTTAGACGAAAAGTTAAATTCAAGGCCATATTAGCATTTTTTATCACGAGATAAACTTTAATTCATACTCTCTCTCGTCCCTAATTAATAAAGGGTGTTCCTTTATATACCCCTAAAAATACTAATCGGTACCTCTTTATTTGCTTACCCCCAACATTTATCTACCTACCCCATCAATCCTTTGAAATTCGTGTACCCCGAGAAACAAAAGCATAAACCTATTCGCTTCTCTACTTTCTTCACAAATATGGATGGAAGAACCCCTAGTGGTAGAAATCTAATTGTTCCTGCCATGAATTTCCTTCTACCGTATTAACAACTAAAGAAGCCTAAATTTCGACTTAAAAACAATTATTTTGGGAATAAATCATTTTCATTACAGTCAAAACAATGACGAAAGGTATCATTGAATATTTCTACGTCTACACTTGTATTAGCTCTGTTTTTAATGCTTTCATTCGTTTTAATAATGATGTTAGATCTTGGTCTCTTTAACTTCCCGTTATTAATTAAATTGCTAAAGCTAATGTGAAGATCAAATTTAACTTTGTGTACGATATTAATATGTGATTGGCAACGATGGATTATCAAGAAGAAGAGGCAGTGCTATTTGATCATATTGGAATAAACAGTGGATAGATTATGTAGAGATCTTTGTCTTGCAAAATCGACCATCGACCTGCAGGAACTTTAACACCTTTAATGAAAGACCCTCATCTTGATTCCTTTTGGGCGCTGATGACGATCACCATTGTAATGTACATGTAACACTACTACTACGAGCAAGAGGAGGAAAATGCAATTATCGTTATACTGCCTTTTGAATTCGACCATTTATCACTTATCATATATAGTTTTTATTGGTGCAATAATCATTTTCAGTTATTTGAATGTTCATTGTGTCGTCTGTTTTACAATTCATAAAAACGGATAATCCTGAAGCGTTCACAATCTCTGAGAATACTGAAGATGATGCATTTATACCAGATTTTTTTCTCCTTTTATGATTTTTTTGGTGGTTTTATAAAGGGGTATCCATATCAAAATTTTCTACTAATCCAACTATTTTCATGTTAACCAGATTATAACTAATATAACTAACTAATGGGAGTACCATTAGTATTTCTAAGGTATATAAAGGAACACCCTTAATAAATGACATAGTTATCTAATTAGGGGATAAAATTTAAAAATGAAAAGTCATCTATTTAGGGATGAAGGGAGTTTTTTTTTTTGCTTCGGATAATCGAATAAATTGGGTCAAGGGTAGTCAATATCCCGCATCAGCTCACGCAGGTAATTTAGTGAATCCCAACCGAATAAATTGGGTCAAGTGGTAGTCAATATCCCGCATCAGCGCTCACGAGGTAATTTAGCGAATCCTGAACTAATCAGTAGTTACGGTTCGTCCGCACGTCCTTCCATTTTTATTATTAGTTTAATATATTTTTATTAAGTTTCTGACATTTGACACATTTTACGTCCCCACGTGATATATGCAGACATTGTCCCACGCCTGTTTTAGGCTTTTAACATTTTTTCTCAAAAATGTAAATGAAAGGGTTCGAATATTAAACCTCAAGCTTCTTAGCAAAGGAAGCAAACCACTAAACCAGGCGTTGTTTGATGTTTATGTGGATATTTTTGTATCTATTCAATTTACACATGAAATCATAGTTACCAAATGTTAAATAGGTATTTTTATAACTTAATAAACGCCGAATTTTCAGCACCGAACTCAAATTAAGTAAATCGAATTATGCACGTATGTATACCGTTTTGAATCACCGTCGACTCACGAGCGTTGATCGAATTTTTGACCGAACTCGAATTTTGCAAACTGGATAATACTCGTGACGCTTGCCGATCCCAATTGTTAACTAGGGTCGGAAGCCTAAAAGTTACAAACAGTAAGAGAAAACGAAACCAAGTTAGCTGTGCGAAAATGGATCGCTGGATTGTATCCACTATCCATCTAGGGAACAATATTTTAACTATAATATGATGCGATAGAAATCAACGATTGCAGTATGAGAAACTGCAACCAGTGTGACTTGTAGTTGACTCATCTGTTTGATTTGAGTATTTTAATTATTGAATTACCCGTTGAATTGGATTGACCAATGTGTATTTGAGATTGACTTTTGGATTTTTCAGAAAAAAAGATGCCAACATATGTCACATATATTTTTACAACTTCATTTACTCTCGACAAAAAAACAAATTTTATTTGAGCTACTAAGGCCAAGCACTATGGTGAGATTAATCCATGTATTCTCTTTCACACAGTTCTAATATACCTGGCTAAATTGGGACTTATAGGACTTAATTGGGGCCTATAGCTAGATGACAGAAAAGGTCATTGAATAGTAAAAAAAGCCACCCCTTATCCAATTATTTTTTTAAAATGGCTAATCTACCCCTTGATTAATTAGCATTAATCGGGTGATTAATAGATGTTTAATCAAATTAAACTAAAAATTAACTAATCTTGATTCTTCATCGAAACACGAATTTTTTTTTGTTTTGTTTTTTAAAAACAAACAAACCAGAATCGGTATATGTTCGTGCTCTCATAAACCGATTCTGGGTTGATTTTTTCAATTCACAAAAAATAAACTTGAATCGTGCTTACAAATGTATACAAAACCGATTATGGGAAAGAAAAAAATCAAATCATAATTTAAATCATACTTCGATCGTAGAATGAGTATGATTTCATACTCGATTTCAGTTCATGTATAAATTCATATACTCATTTTGAGATCGAGTATGAAATCATACTCGCTTTGAAATCGTGTAAAATCATACTCGATACTCATTTTCAATTCGAGTATAACTAGACCTAGTTACTACAGGCACACATAAAAACCGATTATTGACATTGCACAACAGTGAATCGGCATATAAAGTGCTCATGCAACCGATTCTTACAAAAAAAGATACAAAAAATTTCTTACAAACAATCGGCTTATTTCGACACACATATAAAATCCGATTCTAGCATTATACATCATTAATCTGGCTTTTATAAGTGCAAATGTAATCCGATTATGGTCGAACTCGAAACATACCAAGGACAATCTGGCCTTTGTAGGCATGAACTGTAATCTGTTTATATCTGCAATCGGATCACATATACATTAACGTTAACCGATTATGGTAAACCCTAAAATCTGATTTCAAAATTTTCAATTTTTAAGCAATTGCATGTTACTAAAACCTAGTTTAGAGGATCAGGTTGGAAGAAAGAAGAAGAATTAGTTGAGTGGAAATGAAAATGAATTTGATTTTGATTTTGATTTTAGTTTTTAATTTATATGATTTTGATTTTGATTTTAGTTTTTGATTTTAATTTTCATTTTCATTTTCTATCGTTTAGTGTGTTACAATTCAAAGAGGAGTTGAGGCTCAACTTGTTGCTTAGGTTGCCAACCAAGAGCTTCTGTAATTTGACCACTTGGATTGTTTATTTATTTTTATAATTTTGATTTTAATTTTAGCTTTTAGTTTTATAATTTTAGTTTTAGTTTATTATTAGGAATTTAATGAGGACACATTTAGTAGATTAGTATTTGATAAGGGTAAGTTAGTAGTTTCATCTCTTAATAATCTTTTTTATCGTAGTATAGAGGCTCAATTAATTGGGATAGGCCCAACGTAGTAAGGATAATATATCCAAGCCAAGTCGTCTGCTAAAAACAATAAGTCTAGATTCATCGTGATTTTTTCACTGTGATATCCCTGTAAGACACAAAAATCGATGGTCCAAGAAAAACAAAAACTCACTCCCTTTTGTCCGGTGGGGTCCTGGCAGATGAGGGTGGATAAATTCTCAGTGGAGAATTCACGGTGTGTAGTAGCGTTGACTAAAATGCATCCCTCATGGAAAATAATTTCGTTCAGTGTGAAGGAATCTAAATTTTGTCTATCAGATATTCAGGTCCATTATCCATGAAGCATGATGATTTAATCTAAACGGTGGACCCAGAATGTTAGACTAAATTCAATAGCCAAATAAATTATTATGGGTCCACCGTTTAGACTAAATTATTATGCTTCACTAGATTGCTTCCTACATTTGGAAAATTGAGTAGCCAAAACTTATCTATTCCCCACATTCGTGCCAAAAACTGGACCACCATCCCTACTGATCAAAAGTACAAGTAAATCATGTGTTGAAGACTCAATTCTCATGAACATTGATTCGATAACTTATTTCTACAGTGCACTAATATCAATGATGATATTTTTGGGATCGGAGTATAAACAATCATATCTCATTTACTTGTTTTGCAAACTCAAAGAATAAAATTATGTATGTGTTTTGTATTTTATGGGTTAAGCATTGAAATGTTGGAGAAAACCAAACACCTTCAAGGACATGTTCTTGAAAATTGGTGGTGAAGGATTTTTGCGGAGGATTATTTATTCTCCATCTAGAAAATAGAAATTGAAAATGCAAGGTACACTAATGACACATTCAATCTCGCTCAGCAACTCATTAAATCTCCTCTGCAATTTCCTTTAATTCCTCTAAAAACAATGATATTATATGAATCATACCTTCCTCGATGGGTCCTTGTAATTCCTCTATTTCGAAGAGAAATGATCTCAATACTTTTTAATTCCATGAATTTTAGTTGGCCCGCCAAGGAAGATGAGTTTGTGAATACCATACGGATTGAGTTTCGGATTTTCAAGACACTCTGTAATTGCTTTCCTACATTTCTCGATCAAATTCTCACATGCTTTATCAAAAGTTTTAGGTGTTTAAGTACAAATCAGATTTTTCGTTTTGTCAAACACAAATATCTCTCATTTTGGTTTCATAAACTGTAAAAAAATTCTCCGAATTCTGTTCATTTTATTATTTAGTTATCTAAAAATTTATCGGTGAATTAAAAACTACGCGATTCGTTTCAGAAAATTCATCGATGCCTTTCGTCGCTTTGCAAATCAGTGGTGTTCGAGCTCTATCCAAGGAAAAATCGTGAATCCGTCCTTGATTTTGGGTCATGTTATAGTATTTTGTTACAATGCAAATTTAAAATATTGAGTAAATTTTGAATCAAGAGAATAACTGTAATCAAATATGGGGAGAAACTCAGGCCACACGAGCCATTTGTGTCATTAAGTATACGTCGGCCCGCAAGGTAAGATTTTGAACCATTTTTTGGTGCACTATGGTTTTTTTGGGGGACCATGGTCTTATTAGGCCACCTTCCCTATAGTTATAAGGGGTGTCCTAAAGTGTGGAAATGACTAACCTACCCTTAACCTAATTTAATTTAAAACTAACCTAATAACCACCTCTATATATATATATATATAACCACTACCTCCTCCCACTGCCGCCCACCACCACCACCTATATATAACCACCACCTCCTCCCACCGCCCACCACCACCACCACCTCCCAGACTACCAGAGAGAAAAATTTTAATTTTTGGTAACTAATCATACGAATCACTAATAAATTTGGGAAAGTTCTTACAGGTAACTAATCATTACTAATCATACTAATCATTACTAATCATTAAGTTCGGTTCTTGGTAATAAATTTGGGAACGAACACTTTAGTTCGGTTTGATCGTAACAACTTTTAATTTTTTTGTAGCAGAACTATATAGTTCGGTTTGATCGAAGGAAAATTTTCAATTTTTTAACCGAACTTCTTACGTAACTAATCATTACTAATCATTACTAATCATTAAGTTCGGTTCTTGGTAATAAATTTGGGAAACCAGAACTTTAAGTTCGGTTTGGTCCTAAAAAGTCTTAATTTTTTTGTAATCGAACTATATGGTTCGGTTTGATCATAAGGAAAATTTTCAATTTTTTTAACCGAACTTCTTACTGGTAACTAATCATTACTAATCATACTAATCATTAAGTTCGGTTCTTGGTAATAAATTTGGGAAACCGAACTTTAAGTTCGGTTTGGTCCTAAAAAGTCTTAAATTTTTTTTTGTAACCGAACTATATGGTTCGGTTTGATCGCAAGGAAAATTTTCAATTTTTTTAACCGAACTTCTTACTGGTAACTAATCATACTAATCATTACTAATCATTAAGTTCGGTTCTTGGTAATAAATTTGGGAAATCGAACTTTAAGTTCGGTTTGGTCCTAAAAAGTCTTAAATTTTTTTTGTAACCGAACTATATAGTTCGGTTTGATCATAAGGAAAATTTTCAATTTTTTATAACCGAACTTCTTCTGTACTAATCATTACTAATCATACTAATCATTACTAATCATTAAGTTCGGTCCTTGGTAATAAATTTGGAAAGTCTTAAAAAAATTATAGTTCGGTTTGATCGTAAGGAAAATTTTCAATTTTTATAACCGAACTTCTTATCGGCAACTAATCATTACTAATCATACTAATCATTAACTAACTTTTTGTAATAGAGTAACTAATTATTACTAATCATACTAATTACTAATCATTAACTAATAACTAATTAATCATTAAACAAAACATTTAATTAAGGAGGGTAAGTTTGGTATTAAGAAAAATATTTAGATAAGGGGTGACTTAGGATTACTTGTAATGTCTTTCCTAAAATAAAATCGTGGTCCCTCACAAAAAGCATCGGTCCTCAAAAATGGTTCAAGATTTTGGATCACATACCAATTAGCAAGTTGTCTGTAAGGAGGAGGCCCAGTTGCAGATTTTAGGTTTTCAGATTTGTTTCAACTTTCACGCCACTAACCAAATTTTGGGAAACTTACTTGACTTTGAATCACATGATATTTTTTGAGTTACTTAATAGATTTTCAATCACATTATAACATCTTGTCACGATTCGAGTTACTTAATAGATTTTCAATCACATCATAACATTTTGTCACGATCTAAAATTTAAATCACGGGGAAAATTTTGTGTATCAGGCAAATTTTAGGTTATGAGAAAGGATCGTTCCCACATAGAGGTCTAGGTTGTTTCATGTATTCGGATTTCTAATTTGATGAAACTAATCTAACTTAAAATCAAACAAGGAAAAGTAAAAGTAAATAAAATAAGTAAATCATAGATACGAAAATATTGGTCAATGTTTCATTTGCATTCACAAACATGATCTTTTCATAATAATTACAATTAAAATTGATATTTAATCTCTTTTTATCAAAAGCCTTAGAATACTTTGATCGCAAGAATATCCCGCAAATTTTCTCAAGTCATCAACAACCACATTAAAATGTGAGTATGAATTCTACCAAAAGAACAACCTAACGTGTAAAAGCACTAATCAAGTTCAATTCCCATGAATCATTAAGATTCATGAAATTCGGCAAATCAATACAACTGAATGTGGAAAAAGCACTAATTCAATTTAACAAAGGTCATGGTTGACATGTGATCACAAGGATATATCACCACAACCTATAACCATATTTATGCTAATTGTAATCAAGAATTTATCACTTTTGCGTATAATAAATCATAATCTAGCTATCAATATCAACGTTCAACCAATTTGCAACTTGACAAAACAAACACTCCAATCATGTTGCAATACGTCAATCATGCAACTATATTTCTAATGAACCATGAACGATAAAGTTGTGACAAAACTAATTCATAAATCAAAGAAACAGGTATTGTAAAATCAAACTATAAACTAACTACTTGTATTTTTGAAATTATCGTATAAAAAGAAGAGAAGAAAACCATGTTAAAAGTGTGTGTTTATCGCAAAAAGTGAGGTGCCTAGATATCCTAGAGAAAGAGACTATATTAGGCCAAGTATTCTCCAAGGTCCAAATCCATCAACTAATCGACCAAATCCTATGAATCAAGATATATTCTCTGAATTTTTTGTCAAAATTGGGTTGTGGGAAACGATCGTCGTTGCCCGGAATCCATCACTGGAAAACTGTCTCCGACCACCAGAGTCATCGGAAACTGTCACCAGTTAATTGTATACTTCAAGAAACTCAACTCTCCTTCTCTGCATTTCATTCATTCACAAAAAGAAAACCATCTAAGCCGATTCCTATATTCTTGCAAAAACTTACCCAAAAACACGACTCCAAACTCATATATCTCGCGGCTAACTCTTGCATCCAACATGCTTAGCTAACCACAAATCCCATCTTCTCAGTAACACCAAAACCAAACTCAAATACACAGCTCACAAGTCTACCTGCAATCTCCCATCCCCACTTCAAACAGACTCCATTCTATCATCACCAGCCATCAAACCACTAGCTCCTAACCCCCCTGAAACAATCATCATCTGCAGTAACCAACTCTTCCTCAAGCATCTAGGGACCCTCCATTTGATTTTCCAACCAATTCTCACTTTCAAAATCACCTTCTAACACTTCAAACAAAATACAACTGATCCTTGTGACAGCATCTTCCTTCCGTTCCTTGGCTTCCAGTATCAACCTATGACCATTGAAACACGACCAAAAACTCCATGGCACGCTGCTGCTGAGACTTGGAATGACACCAGAGTAAACTAACCACTTGGGCATTTTGTCAAACATTTTTATCAACTTGGTGGTGTTTATGTGCATCGATGAGTGCTCTTTTATAGATTTCCATTTCCCTACAAATTCAAATTAGAGACAAACCTATTGTCCTAAACACTCATACAAAATGGCAACATCTTCTGTTGGGATATATATTTAAAAACATGGTTTTGTAATATTATACCAAGCTTAGAAAGATAGTGTGGTGGTATTATTTTGGTCTCTCACACTATAGACTTGAGTTCAAGTCTCACCCATGCATTTGACTAGGTATATTTATATATCTATATGTATTTAATAAAATCCGGAGAGCAGGGCCTTTGAGGCCTTGTTGATACATATCTGATTGGAATCTTAAATATTCTTTTACTTCATTATTTTAAAACCCTTTATTCAAATAAAATAAGTCAGATTCCGATATAATATACAAGCCAAATCCAGATAGGTTAGATCCGGTAGAGTCAGTTGAGTCTGGAAAGAAAACAAAAAAACAACTCATAAGTTTCTGCGGGCCAAGCCTTTAAAATGCAGAGGAATTTTCAGCCATATGACACATTGGTTGCTTTTCTCTCCAATTTAGAAATATATTGATATGGCATGGCTAAACTGTGAATAAGTAACTAAACTAGAATTATCTATTGTCCTTCGTGTTCAATTACGATGTTCAAAAGTGTTTGCCCCTCACCATTTTCTAAAAGTGTTGTTCACTCCCATTCCACGCCCAAAAATGGGTTTAGATTGTGTGAAGAAAATGAATGGGCTGTTTTTCTTATGTAGGTCCTCCTGATTGTAGTTCATTTTTATTTGGAATTTAGATTTCCTCAAGAATCCCAATTACAAATACAAATTTACCTAGTCTAGTTAGTACACGAGATGAATTAAATAAAAAGAAGTACAAGTAAAACAAGTGTTTCTGTCTCAATACTCATGAATACAAATTTGTTTCCGGTGCACCAAATATTGATGATATGTATTGGATCAGAATATAAATAGAACGCAAAATTGGGGATATAAAAAGGAATTGGGGATATAAGAAAAGGACAAAAAATGGATCCAGATATCAAATCAGGATCACCTCTTATCTAAGTATTTTACGTAATACCTAATCTACCCCTCACTAATCAGGATTAGTGATTAATAATAATTAGTAAAATCATAAGAATTTTTATAAATGATTAGTGTGTGTTTTATTTGAATTTGGGTTAGTGAGGTGAGAGTAGAAGGAGGGAAAAAAAATTTGAGAGAGAAATTTTTTTGGGAAAAATGGAGGATGATTGTGAAGAGAGAATTGCTGCTGCGGAATCTTTAGCTCAACTACAACAAGGAGCATATCTTGAATCTTCAGCTAACGACAACAACTCTCAATTGCAACTCTTTGTTGAGCCAACACCCTTGAATGATGATTTTGACGAGTATGGAGAGTTTCTTGAAGAACCAACACAAGAAAGTAAACTTGCACAACATACTAGCATCCCCAACACACAGGTAAAGCTGCTAAGATGTCGAAAAATCGATTTTTTTCTTTAAACCCGCCATTTTTCCACTGAAAAACCTCGGTGCCGGCATGGTAGTTGTATGAATTCCATGCCGGTAGTCAAGTTACCGGCATGGTATGCAAACTTCGACCATGCCGGTAGTACGGGTACCGGCATGGTATTCATACTTCGCCCATTGCGGTAGACCGATATCCCCCATTTTGAATATTGATCCGGCATATCATTCTTCTAATCAACTATGCCGGTACTCAGTTAACCTTTTTACCTACCAAGGAATATACTACGGAATATTCAACCGGCATGGTTCAATTGATAGGTTACCATGCCGGTACTGCATGAAAAACATACAGGAAACATTACCATCCCAAACCTAAAACCGGCATTGACACTTAATAAATATCAACGCCGGAACTGGGTACCGATGTGGTACCATCAATATCGATAATGCCGGCATTAAAACCGGCGTTGTTCAGTTACAACTTTTAAATGTCAGCACCTACAAAAAACAGTGAGAAATAAATGTTTTCCAAAGCTAAATTCGCATTCAATATCAAATATATTCAATGCCTGGAATCGTGTACCGGCTTGGAACAATCGATTACGAGAATGCTGGCACTCGTGCTTCGGCGTTGTTTTCTAATGAAACATTTATGCCTGGAATAGGTTTCAAGTTTGGTCTTCCGTTTTGGTTAACTTAGACTATGCCGGAACAATGATTCGAGCATGCCTAGAGTACTGGTTTCCGGCATAGTGTTGTAATTGTGTTTGGAACTAATTTTCATTCGATCTTTAGGTGGTGACATATATTGATCCAACAAATGCAGAGCCGCTTTATCTGGATACGTCTGGAATACTATAAAATCCCTCCGAGTATGTGACCAAAGAATACTTTTCACCTAATATCTTGAACTTTACTAATGGATTGCTAGTAATGAACCTTCTAATGAATGCGAAATTATTCTTATGTAGGGAATAACGAGATCGAAAGGAAGCAATCGCTTGAGCTAAAGAGACTGACTCCGAAGAACATGTGTGTGTTGGTGAGGAATACCGAAGGTTCGAAGAGGCGTTTTGAGATGGCTTGCGAGAGAAGTGGGAAATACAAGGAGAAGAATAGCCACAAGAGAAAGGATTATGTATATCCAAAGAAGACTAATAGGGTATACAAGACTCGGACGAGGAAGAATAATTGCCCGTTTAAGCTTGCATTCCGTTTAAATGACATAAACAATTGGGATTGTGAGGTTTTGTGTGGCTGTCATAACCACCGGGATCCGAAAGATTTTGTTGGTCACTCCTTAGTTGCGAAGCTAAAACCTGACGAGTTCGAGGATGTAAAGAGATTGACCAAAGCACTTATCAAACCGAGACAATTCTCAGAGGCTTCAAGGAAAAGGATGAGACTAACGTGTTTTCTCTACGTACAATTTATACCGCAAAAGCAACTATTAGAAGGGTGGAATGGGAAGGGAGGAGCGTTATGCAAGAATTTGAGAAGATAGTTTGGGATCACAACTACACGCGTATCATTAAAAGAGGGCCGGACGAGAAGCCCCTTCAAATATTCATTTCGCATCCTTTGCTCTCACAATTGGCAAATACATGTTGTGGTGTTCTTTTGATGGATTGCACCTACAAGACAAACAAATACAATATGCCATTGTTCAACATCGTGGGGCAAACCTCGGACAAGGTAACATTCACATTGGCTTGGTGCTTAATGGAAAACGAGAGGGACTATAATTATCATTGGGCATTACGACAATTGAAATTGTTCTTCCAGGAAAATCAACTTCCAAGGGTCATCGTAACTGATAACGATGACGCATTAATGAAAGCAATATCCGACGTCTTTCCGGACGTTACAAAATTTCCTATGTACATATCATATACGTCAAAATATCATAAAAACTTTCCATGCCTTGTTTGAACCCGCAAAGGCGGATATTAAGAAGAGAATGATGGTACAACTAGAGGAAGATGTTCGAAAGAACAACTATCCCCCGAAGAATAAGAAGATGAGAGAGGCAAGATAAAGGAGCGAGTGGATAAAGAACATGCGGAAAATCATAAAAAGTGGTTGGAATTTCTAAGAGATTGGGAGAAAGTTTATTGGTCTCTTACCGAGGTTATGTACGAAAAGAGATTGGAGAAGTTTATTGCCAATTGGAACGAAGTTTATCCGACTCGCAGTCCTGGTATTGTCGGACTCAATGGTTGGATAAGTTCAAGGAAAAATTTTGCGTGCATGGACAAACCGGTATAGACACTTCAAGAGTGAAGCAACTAGTGCAGCTGAGGCCGCTCATGGGATATTTAAAGATCTCATCCAGTCCGGTCAAGGCAATGTGGTTACGGTCACCGAGGCAATGGAGCAATACTTTAAGCAAGATATCAATAAGATCAAGGATGCTTTTGAGAAAAGCTCGATGAAAAGGATGACTCAATTTCTTCGTTATGGTAAGTTGCTCCAAGGAATAGAATTCAACGTATCTCATTGGGCAATAAAACATATGATGAGACAAATGGAATATGAGAAAAATTACGGAAAACCAGGTGATGTGTGTATTTGTCCCGACATGTCTTCATTGGGGCTTCCATGTCGCCATATGCTTGTGAAGTATGAAGAAGTGATACCTATTGAGGTTATTGATCCGTTTTGAAGCAACTATCTTTCGGCATTCACCGAAGTGATACCTATGGTTTACTGGTCACCGAGGCGAGAAATAAATGTTTTCCAAAGCTAAATTCGGCATTCAATATCAAATATATTCAATCGCGGAATCGTGTACCGGCTTGGGACAATCGATTACGAGAATGCTCAGCACTCGTGCTTCCAGCGTTGTTTTCTAATGAAACATTTATGTCGTAATAGGTTTCAAGTTTGGTCTTCCGTTTTGGTTAACTTAGACTATGCCTGGAACAATGGTCGAGCATGCTAGTACGGGTTTCCAGCATAGTGTTGTAATTGTGTTTGGAACTAATTTTCATTCGATCTTTAGGTGGTGACATATATTTATCCAACAAATGCAGAGCCGCTTTATCGGGATACGTCGGAATACTATAAAATCCCTCCGATATGTGACCAAAGAATACTTTTCACCTAGTATCTTGAACTTTACTAATGGATTGCTAGTAATGAACCTTCTAATGAATGCGAAATTGTTCTTATGTAGGGAATAACAGATCGAAAGGAAGCAATCACTGGGCTAAAGAGACGGCTACTGAAGAACATGTGTGTGTTAGTGAGGAATACCAAGGTTCGAAGAGGCGTTTTGAGATGGCTTGCGAGAGAAGTGGGAAATACAAGGAGAAGAATAGCCACAAGAGAAAGGATTATGTATATCCAAAGAAGACTAATAGGGTATACAAGACTCAGACGAGGAAGAATAATTGCCCGTTTAAGCTTGCATTCCAGTTTAAATGACATAAACAATTGGGATTGTGAGGTTTTGTGTGTTGTCATAACCACCGGATCCGAAAGATTTTGTTGGTCACTCCTTAGTTGCGAAGCTAAAACCTGACGAGTTCGAGGATGTAAAGAGATTGACCAAAGCACTTATCAAACCGAGACGAATTCTCAGAAGCTTCAAGGAAAAGGATGAGACTAACGTGTTTTCTCTACGTACAATTTATACCGCAAAAGCAACTATTAGAAGGGTGGAATGGGAAGGGAGGAGCGTTATGCAAGAATTTGATAAGATAGTTTGGGATCACAACTACACGCGTATCATTAAAAGAGGGTCGGACGAGAAGCCCCTTCAAATATTCATTTCGCATCCTTTGCTCTCACAATTGGCAAATACATGTTGTGGTGTTCTTTTGATGGATTGCACCTACAAGACAAACAAATACAATATGCCGTTGTTGAACATCGTGGGGCAAACCTCGGAAAAGGTAACATTCACATTGGCTTGGTGCTTAATGGAAAACGAGAGGGACTATAATTATCATTGGGCATTACGACAATTGAAATTGTTCTTCCGGAAAATCAACTTCGAGGGTCATCGTAACCGATAACGATGACGCATTAATGAAAGCAATATCCGACGTCTTTCCGGACGCACAAAATTTCCTATGTACATATCATATACGTCAAAATATCATAAAAACTTTCCATGCCTTGTTTGAACCCGCAAAGGCGGATATTAAGAAGAGAATGATGGTACAACTAGAGGAAGATGTTCGAAAGAACAAACTATCCCCAGAAGAATAAGAAGATGAGAGAGGCAAGATAAAGGAGCGAGTGGATAAAGAACATGCGAGAAAATCATAAAAAGTGGTTGGAATTTCTAAGAGATTGGGAGAAAGTTTATTGGTCTCTTACCGAGGTTATGTACGAAAAGAGATTGGAGAAGTTTATTGCCAATTGGAACGAAGTTTATCCGACCGCTGTCCGGTATTTGTCGGACTCAACGGTTGGATAAGTTCAAGGAAAAATTTTTGCGTGCATGGATAAACCGGTATAGACACTTCAAGAGTGAAGCAACTAGTGCAGCTGAGGCCGCTCATGGGATATTTAAAGATCTCATCCAGTCCGGTCAAGGCAATGTGGTTACGGTCACCGAGGCAATGGAGCAATACTTTAAGCAAGATATCAATAGGATCAAGGATGCTTTTGAAAAAAGCTCGATGAAAAGGATGACTCAATTTCTTCATTATGGTAAGTTGCTCCAAGGAATAGAATTCAACGTATCTCATTGGGCAATAAAACATATGATGACACAAATGGAATATGAGAAAAATTACGGAAAACCGGGTGATGTGTGTATTTGTCCCGACATGTCTTCATTGGGGCTTTCGTGTCGTCATATGCTTGTGAAGTATGAAGAAGTGATAATTATTGAGGTTATTGATCCTTTTTGGAAGCAACTATCTTTCGACCTCCCCTTCCGGAGATCCCAGCAATCTCCATGGGAACAAACAAAGCAAAGGAATTCTTCGAGCTTACTCACGTGGAACCTCTGTAGCTCGACAAGTCTTGCTGGAGCCAACTAAGGCCAATTACTCGTCCATGGATCGCACAAAGCGAAGAGCCAAGAAAGGAGATCCAATAGGTAGACCACAACCTAAAACAAAAAGGAAAAACAAAGGGTAGAATTGAAAGAAATGACTCAACGTGAAGAAGAACTCGCTGACAAGTAAGAAACGAGATCTAACCGCATGTGAGATTTCTAACAAAGGTTCGTGGAAGCGCAGGTTCCAAACAAAAGAGGCAGGAAAAGGAAGGAACCGCTAAGTCAGCAACAAACGAAGGAATCCGTATCCACACCAAAAAGCCAACTCATCGGAGGTTCCAAAGAAGAGTGGTAGGTCGCCCAAAGGTATCATCATAAAGTGACAAAGAACAACAAGGTGAGCATCGCGAAGCCATACCCATAGTCGATCTAGCTGGAGGTTCCAAATAAGAGGGGTAGGCCGCCAAAGGTATCATCATCAAGTGACAAAGAATAACAAGGTGAGCATTCCAAGCCATACCCATAGTCGATCTAGCGGAGGTTCCAAAGAAGAGGGGTAGGCCGCCAAAGGTATCATCATCATGACAAAGAACAACAAGGTGAGCATTCAATCCATACCCATAGTCTGATCTAGCTGAGGTTCCAAGGAAAGGAGTACACCAAAGGTATCATCATCAAGTGACAAAGAACAACAAGGTGGCTGCAGGCAAAGGTGGTGACAACCCAAAGTGATAGCAAAGTTGATGTAGTTTTAGTTCGAAGGGAAGGGGTAAGCCAAGGAAGTACTGACTCCATCACATATCGAAGACATTGCAAGTGTAGATATTGCAGATGATGGTTTGGATATATTATTGTTACAAAAGTGGTAATATGAAGATGTATAAGGATCCCGGAATCAGGTAGACAATTAGAAGTTATCATACCAAGATACGCTCTTACATGACCAACTTCCCGAGGTTATTCGTGAGTATATTTCATATACTGATGATGTCTGACGAGATGGAAATTGTGGCTATCATGTCATGATCGAACAATTAGGAATCTTTGACACTGCGTAGTTAGTAGAGGTATGACACCATGCAAATATGCTAGAATGAGGATGGCCGAACAACTTGTGAATAAGAGGAGCTTTTATGAGCAATTGGTCAGGTGTAGGTGAGGGTTCGATGATATGCATGCTCAAGTATTGAGCCCAAGCAACAAATGAACTTTCTTGCTTCGAATATTGGATAAGAATGCCGCTTGTGGGCATCTAGTGGCGATACATTTAGATGTGTTGTTCATTATTTTACCCCCACTGTAGAAGTAACATTTACCCCAAAATGGAAAATGCGAAGGATCCCTTAAGAAGAGAAGAGTTGTTTTGCGTCGTGAACTGTAATCATTCTGCTATTCTAAAACTGAAAGAAAATTGTCCATTGCCACCTATCTATGGGATGATTAAAAACAAGTGGTCCTGATCCCAATACACTGAAGGGATGGATGGCATCGATGAGGAGAATCACCGGCTTGGGATGCATTGGCCTTATAAAAAACGCTCCAAGAGGAGAAGATGCAACCCATTACGATGCGAGGCGCCAATGACTTATTTGGATTTATGTGGTTCAAGAGATACGCAACGTTTTGTTTTTTTGGAAGTCCGAATTGTAAACATTAAATCATATTTTGCCGCCCATGCCAAGCATAGTTGTGTTTTATATTAACAATCTCGAACTATCAGATCATATGCGTAGAATGTGTTTTGAACCCATGCCAAAATGCGTAAAAACTTCCATTAGATATCATTATTGTGCTAGTTCAATGTCAAAATCATATTTTAGCGTGGAGATTGTAAAACCTGCGATAAGATTCAAACACAGCTTGAATGCCGGAACTCTCGTCATTTAGAGAACCTGCATTTCTTTACGGTTTTGAGCATGCTGCTTCTCAAGAAAAATTAGAATTTAATTGATCTCAGCACATTCAAACTCGTAAAAGAGGTAATTCGACACATGTTTATCAAAATAATAAATTGAATAACAATACTAGATTGTATACAAGAACAAACTCCAAAGTTATGTGGTTCCAATCCGAAACAAATCAAACATAAACCAAGTCAAACAAAGAGTTTAGCAAGACACACAAACAAACACATTGTTCAAAACTCACAAACAAACATACCAAACATACCAAACTAATACTATAGAATAAACACACTAGTCACTCTAGTTTGGCTTCTTGTGTACCTCTTCTTCCTTTCGCCCACAAGTCTTTTGCCTTCAGATCTTCAATTTTGTCCATCTTTTGCTCGACGTTCTCCATTTCTTCCTGGTCAAGACCTCTCATTTCTTGTTCTTTTCTTAAAGAACTTTGATAAATTTTCAACTACGACGTTCACTATGAAATTTTAAACATGTACTTAGTATGTTCAATTGTATAAGTTCATGGACATAGATTAAAAGAATGGAAATGAACAAGACGTACGTACCAACAACGTAACGAGCTGTATAAGTGTGGGTACAGTTTCCGGAGTTGTGGAGGGATGTGCCGGTGGTGGAGGAACAACTATGATATCCGGGCGTACAACACAAGGATGCGTGAGCTTCCGATGGCCTCATTAGGAAGGTCTGGTTCACTCATCACCGTTCCTCACCAATTCTCAATCACCCTATCCAACACAAGTCCTTTTTCTTCCCTTTCACTCCAATGTGCAATAATAGGTTTTGGGTCGTAAACCACGAGAGTATGGTTCTCATTTGATTGGCATTGAGGAAAGTCATGAGAGAATTTTTGATAAGATGTATCCGTGAGATCTTTCTGCTTTTACCCAAGTCTGCGCATTACACGGCGAGGGTTGTGCATAACAAATCCTTTGAATGAAATAACGTCGTGCTGTAAAATGAAACATTGTCACGCCTTGCAAGTGAACTCCTCTGCATTCCTATATGGATCAAACACAACATCTTGGACATCCACCCGAGTCCAAAGCCAATCTCATTGCTAATAACCGCTTTTTGTTATTGGTCTGGGTACTGTCTAAGTAGTATTTCAACTAGAGGAATATTCTCTCGATATTCAAGTGAAAATCTTCAAACCTTTATACCGTATGAACAATTTTGTGAAGTGTTCATAAGCCCACACCTACGCTAATGAAAGATCGTTCCAATGAAATATATAAGAAAATAAATAATTGGAAACTAACAAATTTAATGACAACAATCAAAAATAAGTAGTTGACTATACCCAGACATACAGAAATTCCTATTAAATTGACTTACGTCCGCCTTAGATGCTCGACGCATTTCTCGCTAAGAAAGTGGCTTCCATGAATACTCATGAACCTTTTCCAACTGATCCAAGTATCGTAGGTTGTTCATATGCACCCTATTACCATTAACGTCAGTGAATATAGCCGAGCCCAAGATGAACAACATATAAGCCGTTATGTGGCACTGTCGACTTGTTCTGGATTCAACTCTTGTTCTTCGTGTTCCCAAACAATTCAACGAAGCTCAAGAATGTGATAGTATTTGTCCTGGGAACGCCTTGTCTTGTACATATTTGCCAAAGTGGTTTCCTTGTCCCATCCAAACAACTTTTGAGCCACTTCATAGATCTTGTCCCATTCCAAGTCCTTAGAGTCATCTCCTACCTTAACGGCTTTCCCAAGAACCTCAAGGCCTATTATCCTTTGACATCTTCTGTGGATGATGGTCATCTCGGCCAAAAGGAAAATGCATGGTATCGCTTCACCAAAAACCTCCCAAAAAGCAGCCAGTGACGTCGTATTCGTGGACACATAATTTTTTATCGCGGGATACAACCCAGTATGCTTGACTACTTCTTTAACAAATGTCTCACACTCAAGCTTCAAAGGCCATACATCCAATTGTTGATGGCGCTAACACTAAGGCTGCTCTTGTGGTCCTATAAAAACACACCAAAGTAAATTAAATTCACTTGACTGCACGCATAAATAATATAATAACAAGATGCAAACGTCTTGACATAAGTTTGATAGGATCCAACGCAGCCCAAGAGTGTTTGTAGGCAAACAAGAGTTGCATGGTTCATCGGTTCCACCCCAATGTTTTCCATCATCGCTGCCTCGGAATCATGTCATACTTATCGTGAAAGTGGGATGGGGTGCCTTTTCATTATCCTTTGGGGCTTCAACTCCGCATCATCGTCTCTGGCTCTAAGCCACCGCTCGCTCGGATACGTGGATATGTTTCCCCACTCATCATCATCATCACCGCCGGTTGGGTATCTTATTGGTTGATCCCGACCAGGACCTTAAAGTATTCTGATCGTGACGTGCCACGTCGAGAAGACTTACGTTTTGCTTCTAAAACAACTTTTCCTTTTCCTTTTGTTCTTTCTCGCCGCTTTAGACCTATATTCCAATATGCAACCGAGTTATATAATGACAATCCCAGCACAGAAATCTGAACTTAACATTCTGTTTGGCACATATGCCAAAGATTCTAATCATTTCTAGAATACCAAGTGTTGTCTTTGAATTTGTAGACAGAAATGAACATTTTTTGCAACAAAAACCGGCATAGTAAGTTAACATATATGACACCGCCAGCATTGAGAACCGCATTGTTATATAGAAATTTTAAATGCCTGTAATGTGGGATTTTAGTACATAGATTTTAACAAAATAGGCTAATGAAAACGACATAGTATTGATGAAATATACAAAGTCGGGAAAGGGAACCTAGCATGGTATTCAATTAAATATGTATGCCGATAAACGCATGCAATAAAATCTGGATTCAAGACATATAATCCGGGCATGATTTTCAAATTGTATTCTAACACGTGAATCAAACATGCAAACCGATCTTCAAATTGGAATTTTAAAAATTACTTTAGTGTAGTAGAAGATCTAAACAACATAATTCTCACTTTGTGTTTTACTATGGGATAAACCCTAAAATTAAGAAACTTTCAATTGATAGGTGTAGAATACACCGTATTTAATATCTAGTATTTATGCTTTAAGTGAGTTTTCTTGTAAATTATGTATCTTATGTGTGTTTTTGTGTATTTAGGTACTTTGGAGTCATTTGGAGTAAAAGAAGGAGAAGAAGTCACTCATTGGAGCGAAAATCCGAAGCCAACGACGAAAGAATGAGGTCACTCCAACATTGCATGAGAAGTTATGAACAAAATCGATGATTAAGCCTCGTCGATCTCGGGAACCGACTGAATTATGCAGAAACTTTGAATGGAGGGTGCCCATATCGAATCAACAGGCCGATAGCCATCCTGTGGTATTAGACCATCTTTCTTAGTCAAGTTAGATTCAAAACAACACAATGCTGTTTCTATCTTAAAACACAGGTCAAGGCCAGGGCGACAAAGGGTTCAAATGGCAGGATTGAGGGCTGAGTACCAAGGGTTCATGGAGATGTCGAATTCAGACCAAACTCAGTGAAATCAAGGAAGAATTGCAGCAACAGCTTTTGAAGCCGAGACGAATCAGAAGCAATGGAGTTTGGACTGAAATTCAGACATTAAATTGGTGTTTGGTTTGGTTGGTTTGTGTCGATGAACGTAGGTGATTTAGAAAGGGGTTTTGAGCTCAAATGGCAGGAGTGATATGTGGGAAGGAGCTGTGAAAGGTACTAAATGCTGCAGAGTTCTATCCAGCTCCACATTGCAGGTCGCATACAGAATGCTCGACTAAATGCTTGAATGACGGCCGGTTGTGCAGCTCTTATTGCCCACCGAACCAAGCCGCACTATGGGTCCGGGAAGGAGGGTTTCGGTTAGAGTTTTGGTACGGATAGGCTGCTGCTCGAGAAAGCCAGGGGAGTCGAGAAGTGGCGCCGCCGCCATTGATGGCACCGGAAGTAATGAAGCCGCAATCGGCGAGATGGCTGTCTTTGTCATTGGAGAGTTGAACGAGAGAGAGGCAAATGAGGCTTATGGTTGGACCATGTTCTTGTTGTGATGGCGGGGTTGATGGTTGATCATGGATGTCAGGTCGATGAGCGGAAGTTGAGTCGCAGAGAGATGAAGTAATTGCAGGCCTGGTACTGCAAATTGGAATGGTGATCGGGAAAGCAGATGAGCTGCAAGCAATTGCAGGCCAGGGAATGGCCTGAGATATGCAGTACAGGGAGGATTGCAGTGAATGGCTGGAGCTGTGAGATTGAGTCTGAGAAGAGCTGAGCTTGAGTGCTGTTGGTGTTAGGAAGAGAAGAACTCAGGGAAATACTGGTGGAGATGATATGAAGCTCAAGGAGATGCTGAAATGCTGAACAGGGGAGCAGTGAAGCTGTAAAGGGTTACAATGGCAGCTACTATCCATGGTTCGACTTCTGTGCGAGAAAGGGAATGAGCGGGCTTGATTGAGTGGAAGGCTATGGAGTGACAGTTGAGCTCGGGAGGAGTAACATGAGGTTGCGTGGAAGTGGAGTTGGTCGATCGCTGTGGCCCGAGCCGAGATGTTGAGTGCGCAGGCGGTGAGTTAAATCACGCGGTGTGCAGGCATTGATGCGCTTAAGAGCTAAAGGAATGAAATGTGTGACCTTTGAATTGCAAGAATTGCCGGGTATTTGAGAGCTCAAATGGGAAGCCATAACGGTTAAACTGAGAATGAACTAGATGGTGGTGCTTAGATTGAATGGTGCTCTGCAGTTTCGAATGGAGAATGCGGCACAGTGCACCACAAATGGGCGTATGTCGTAGCTTAGCGAATTAACTAGGGTACAAATTGTAGGGTCAAGAACAAGGCTGAGCAAGGTTAAAGGGTTGTGAGATGGGCCTGGTGGAGATCATAATCTGAGCTGAGAGAGAATCGAGATGGGAGGTGGATGAACTGGTGCTGTGATGCTGGCTTGGGCTGGTGAAGCTGGCAATAGAGCAGGTGGCCTGACTGAGAAGGAGGTGCATAATATGGACTGGAGCTTGCAAGGCTTGGAGTTGCTGTGAGTCTATGGGCTGTGAAGAATAAGCGCAGAACGGAGCGCTGCAACCTGAGCCGCAGATGGCGGTGCTTTGTGCGATTAACTAGTGATTCTGGGGTGAGTTAATGTGAGATCAGTCTGAGTCAAGCTACGAGTTGTTCCGTGGAGTCAGCCGGTACTAATGACTGGAAGCGGCTCAAAGCTTACAATGGCAGCCGGCATGTGGAAGCCGGGAGCAGGTGCTGGATTGGTGGAATTGATGCAGAACCCGCAGCCGAGATTTGGCAACCAAAGCATCCGCAAATTGTGCGAAACGGAGCGAGAATGGCGCACCGGTGAGCATAGTTCCCAGAAGCCGGATTTCAGAGAGGTTAAAGTGTCGATCGCAATATTTCATGTTGAATCGCGAGGGGGTATGAGTCGGATGCGTGAGTCGACGGCCGGACATATGAGCTACGCGTCACGCTTTTGGGTACGTTTTCGCAAGGAATGAGAAGTTGGGTTTGATGGTTTTTGTGAATGTGTGGACTGCAGAGAAGCAAAGCGGAGCTACTGGAAGTGTAGAATTGCCTGGTGACAGTTTCCGATGACAAAAGCGGCTGGAGACAAATTTTCCGGTGACGGATTCCGGCGCCGGTGGCCGGATTCCGCGATGACGCAAAGAATTCCGGCGACGCTTTTGGACCCAAAATTCCAGAGACATATTTTTCACTCCTGGGCTTGGTGGACCAACTTGGAGACGGGTTTTGAGAAGAATCAACCTAATTTGGGAAAGTATCCTTATGGGGAGAAAAGCATATAAATAGAACTTTTTCTCTAAACCTAGAGATATCTCCATTAGGGAGACTTCTACTTGTTGTCTAGGGTTTCACATGATAGGTTCTTCTAAATTTTCTATGATGATTTCCAAAAACACAAGTAACTAAGTTTTTATTATTGGTTGAAGATGTAGTTGGATTTTGCAACCAAGTTATGATTTTTATGAATTAGTTTTCTCTCAATATTATCGTTTGATTTCTACGGGTTACAATAATTGCATGATTGATGGATTGCAATATGATTGAATGTTTGTTTAGTTAAGTCTAGAATTGATTGAACTCACATCCATATCTATAGCTATTTTAGGGTTTTCATCGAGCGATAACCTTGAATACTAATAGCATGATATGATTCTAGGTTGTAGTGATACATCCTTGTATTCATATGTAGAAATTGACCTTTGTTCGAATTGTTTGCGCAATGTATTTCAATTGCATTGATTAGCCTATTTCTGAAACTTAATGCTCCTAGGAATTGAACTTGATTAGCGCAAGGCGTTAGGTTATTCTTTAGGTAGAATTCACATACGCAGCCCTAATGTGTGTGTTGATAACTTTGGAAATTTACTTGAGTATTCTTGCAATAAGGTATTCTATGGCTCTTGATGATAGCGAGATTAAATACGAATTCTATTCATATATTCATAAACTTGTTTACAATTGAAGACGAAACCTTTATCCAATATTTTCACATTCTTGATTTGCGTGCTTTGTTTATTTGCTTTTTGTTTATTTTTATTTACACAACCAGAAAATCCTCGGTGTTTTATATAGGAAACCATAACAATTTGACAACCTAGACCTCTCTGTGGGATCGATCCTTTCTTGCCCTTGCTATATTTATATTTTGAGTAGTAAGAAAGTGTAATTATATTTGTGTCGCTTACGACAGCGATCAATAGTATACATGTCGCTAAGATTAAATCGAGAATCTCATACTAGTGACTGAACTTAGAGATGACAGAGAACATGATCGGGTTTCTTAATTGTATGAGAGTTAAAGTTGGATTTAACCATGCCAAAGGGCAAATAAGGTGCAGATCAATTCGGTATTAGAACAAAGTGATCCCCTATAGTGGAGACTACCCAAGTTACATAATGTGAGGCACCGACCTTCAATTCTTTGTACCTGTCTAAATATGTGCTTTTAGAGTGTGTGTCACCATACGTGAAATTCCGGCAGATCAGTGAGCTGTCCAACTTCCCACCATAGAAGCACTATTTTGATCTCTTGAGTGCTATTTTTATCAACCATGTTGGTGACATCGAATTGCTAACTTACATACCACTTGTGATCTTGTTCGCAGTTAGCACCATCCACCTTATCTCTCTCTACACCAACAGTCCATAGAAACACCATCATCATCAACAAGAGGAGCATCACAAATTTGAAGGAAAGTTGAATACGTTTGAGGTTTACAAGCAACAAATTTACGAAATGGGCAGATTTCGATTCAAGTAAAGCAACAAAACAGGAGCAGAATTGTTATAAGTTGAAGACTATTATACAAGAGTGAAAATTATAAAGGATGAGAGTTCGAGAAGTTTATGATATCAAGACATATAAGTTGTGAAGAATCAAGCGGTAAAGTACTTACACCATGGCATTGTACTTACATTTTTATTTTATTTGTATTTTATTTTCTTTTGTCAAAAAAAAAAAAAAAAAAAAAAAAACGAAAAATAGAGAAAAAATATACAAAAAAAAAAAAAAAAAAAGAGACAAGAGTAAATGTTTAGGTTTGTTAATAATTTTTATTATTTTGTTTTATTTTTATTTTGTATTTGTTTTATGTTTCAAAGAAATAAATAAATAAATAAATAAATTTTGGGTTTGTATAGTTTGTTTTTATTTTTGTATTCTTTCAATAAAGCCTATGGAAAGAAGGAATATTTATAATGAAGTTTCAAGCGACAAGGAATTAGAGGAAAGAATCATATTGTCAAGATTCTACGAAGTTCGAGAGCTATCATCAAGAGTTGAAGACCGAAGACGAAGATGAAGACACCGATAGAAGACCAAGACGTTTCTATGGATGCCGTGAGAGTGGTGCTAGCTGCACGCCGAACGGATACACGGTGAAGTAAGCATATTCCCACCTTCGTTAAATGGTTGATTTCCTTTCGAAGAGATCGTCGGGAAAAATGGGTTTTCAAAAATATATAAAAGATGTGGGTTTTCAAAATATTTCTGAGGGTTTTGCCTTCCTACCATTCAACGTGTCTCGTGATTCTCTCTTCATTCCTACCTCGGACACATGTGTGACCCATAAAAATCTGCTTATTATTGAGCGCAATATCATAAAACCCTTTCTTGTGAGGCGAGTCGAGACTTTCGATCACTCCGAACCCGAATTTATGTCGAGAAGGGATGGTTATTTCTCTCTCAACTTTTAAGAATGAGATTACGTTCATTTATGTGTCTAACTTCTTATGACTAGTGTGCAGAATCTCTATGTCTTCTTAGCGCGTTGGATGCTATCATTTCGGAGAACTATTAAGTTGGTAAAATAGGTTTTGTAGGTATATCTCTAGTAAACCCTCACGAGACTATAACTCGTACACTAGGGACACCTAGGGGTTTAAAGGCTTGTTATTTATGCTAAAAGTGACCGTAGCCTCGACGACACGGAGTTGTTGTATTTTATTGTTTTGTTTGATTTGCTCGAGGACTAGCAAAGTCTAAGTGTGGGGGAATCTGATAGGTGTAGAATACACCGTATTTACTATATAGAGTTTATGCTTTCTTTGCTATTTTTCGTGTGAATTATGTATCTTATGTCTGCTTTTGAGTTTATTAGGTGCAACGGAGTCATTTGGAGCAAAAGAAGGAGAAATCACTCATCTAGAGCGAAAAGAACGGTTGAACAAGAAAGCAAAGGGCAGTCGGTTATCTGAAATTGACAAGCGAAATTATCGAGGTGGCTCATATCCAATAAGGGTGCTTTTAGTAATTCTCATCATTACTAGACCTTGAAAACAAGAGAAATGTTCCTCTTCTTCTTATTACCCTTCAAGAATTAAGAGAAGGAAGAAATACGGCGGCAACTACGTTCTGAAAATCAGTGAAATGAGGTGATGGAGAAATTAACCGATCAACTCAGGTTGCGTAGAAGAGTTGGTAGTGTGTCGATTCGAAGAAAACAAAAAGGGATTAAGTTAGGGTTTACTGAGATTGAAATCGATAAATTGGAGGAAATCAGTGAGCTAGGATAAATGAAAAATCGATTGAAGTTGGGGTTTTGTGTAGCGGCTACTGGTGACGGGTGAGGCTGATTTAATGGAGATGTCGGGGTTCTTGTTATGCATTGGTTGAGCTGGTTGAGGTTTTGATGAGGATTGACGCGGATTGAGAGCAGATTTGGTTTGTGTTGTTTTGATTTTGAGTCAAGAAGAGTTAGAAGTGGTTCTGTTGACATTGAAGCCCGAGAAGGGGGAGGAGTTGGTGCCGGTACTTTAAAACCGTGGTTGTAGTCAGAAAAGAGGAAGGAGCAGCTATGATGGAGTGCAGGCTTGCTGGAGGTTTGAGCTGCTGTGATGGCTTGTATGGAGTTGGAATCGATGATGGGAATGATTTGAGTTGTTAAGGTGATAAACTGCAATTGTTGAACAAGAACAAGGAATTAGAAGTGTGGCTGCACTGGTAGTGATGAGGAATGAGTTGTTGCTGCTAATGACAGAAATAGCTAGTGGGTGCAACTCAGATGATAAAGAGGAATGAACACAGAGATGGAAGCTGGCAATAGATGGAACTGAGTTGCAGGAATTGAGATGAGCTGTGAACTTAGGAGGTGGTGCACTGATTCAATTGCAGGTCTGGGTTCTGCTAATGGAGTTTGTGAAATCAAGGTATGAGGTTTTGGTGGTGAATTTGGTATGAAATGCAATGGGATTGGCAGTTCATGGCTCAGGTGGAGGCAATGAGCTGCAGTGTCCTGGAAATTGAGTAATGGTTGTGAACCGGTTTCAAGTTTATTATCTTTGGTGGTTTGAATTCAGATCCGGGATGATGTAGATGGCTTGGCTGAGATAATGAGGTTGCAGAGAATGGTTGTATCTGATGTATGTCTAGGCTATACTTGTATCTGTGTGAATTGCAAGGGGGGTGGTCTTGTTGTGGAGTATTGCAGTGGAGCAAGAAGCTGCAGAAATGGGTTCCTAAGGTGGTGGACATAGTGAGTGTGTGCAGTGAGTTGAAATAGCAGGGAAAGATGTGGATGAATCTTTACAGTCCAAGAAGTGAAACTGGTGTTGATGTTGGTGGAAGATTGACAGATATGGAGACATGGATGTTTCGAGAGAAAGGGGAAAGTGAAGCCGCACAAGAGCCGAAATTGCAGGTGCAGCCATTGTTAAGGAGATGTGTACTACTGGGAGTCGGGTTGCTCAGAAGTTGCAGCTCGGGTGAGGATTTTAATTGAAACTACGGGTGGTTGTGCAACAGCAGGTGCAGCTGGTATAGATAGGAAGTTGAGGGCCATCATAGCTGTGACCTAAGCTAGATGGAGTTGCGGCTGAGCTGGTTCGGATGGAATTGTTGCAGCTAAATATAGCTGCAGTGTGGTGGTGTCTTTGAAGCTGCAGGTGGGTCACTGAGGTGAAGGTTATGACTGAGATTGGAGATGCTGCTACTGGGATTACAGGGCTGGTTGAATGGTGTCAATAGGGCTAGAATGAAGCTATGCTGTTATGGAGCTGAGTTGGTTGCATTAGCTGTGCTATGGAACTCAAATGGTTGTGGTTGGTCGTGGTGTTGACCCGACTCGTTGCCGCAAAGTGATTTGGATTTCAAAATAACAAAAACGAGGAAGATATGGTTTGATTAAAGCTAGCTTTTGAAGGCATAGCCATAATGGCTGGATAGGCAGCTATGATGCACAAGGATGGTGCATCACAGTGTTTGGCTTGTGCAATGGCCTGGCCTGGCCAAGTTAACTCGTGACTGCCCGGTTCGACGGGCACTACTCGACCAGTCGACTGAGTTGAGTCATCCGATTTGACTCAGTGATCTAGACCGAGTCGACCCGCTGACCCGACCGCTTTTGACCGGTTGACCGTGACTGGCGGACTTTGCCTGGCCACCGAACCGATTTCCGACGACTTTTCCGACCGTTTTCCGGGCACAATACCAGTTTTCCGGCGACAACTTTTGGGTCATATTTTCTACATGGGTTTCTCCTTCTTATGGGCTTGGTGGATTTTCATCTAATGGACTTTGAAGGCTAGACCTAATTTTAGAAGTTGGAGAAAAGCTATAAAGGGAAGGTCTTCTACAACTTATAAAATATCTTATTCTTGGAATTTTTGGGAGAGCCGTTTTGTTTACGCTTCTAGGGTTTGCTTTTGTTCTTCTTCTTCATTATTTTATCATTGAATATTGATTATGATGAACTCCATAGCTATGAGTAGCTAAACATCTTATTGGTTATGGGATAAAAATTGATTTCTCAACATGCTTTTGATTCAATGAATTAGTTTTGTCTCAAAAGAATTTATTGTTTGTGATTCACAATTAATAGTGTTATAAGATTTGAATACTCGTTAGGTTGAGTCCGGAATCAATCCGATTTGCGTTCATCTCTAAAGCTATATTAGGGTTTTCAATACGAAAAAGTTGTTTATCCCTGATTCTAAGTAGCATAATTGTGGTTAGTGCTTGTAGTGATATATCCTACAAGTCACAAGTGAATCATAACTTTTGTTAAAACGTTTAGTGCTTTTACACATTCGTTTGCATTGATTAGTCTTATTCCGTAGAACTTATTGCTTTTAGGAGTTAAATCTAATTGTGCTTTTACACTTTAGGTTGCTTTCAGGAAGAATTCACATATGCATCTTTTAATGTGGTTGTGATGAAATCAGGGATTAGCGGGTTATTCTTGCGATCAAGGTATCCTAGGACTATTAGTAAAATAAGAGATTAAAATACCAATTCTAATCATTGATGAAAATACATGTTTGTGAATGATACTATCCCGTGACCAATATCTTCTCCTTATTGATTTCTCTAATTACTTACTTCGCTTTCAATTATTTTTATTTGCTCTAGATACAACAAACATACCCTGGGTTACTTTAAAACTGAAATTTTATAACAACGAAAGCCTCTCTGTGGATACGAACTCTTTCTTATCGATTACTATATTTATATCTAGTTGATTGAGAAAGTGAAATTATATTTGACGGATTGACAACCGACCATTGTACCAGGTGTACGCCCTCCCCGTAAGTGACTTCGAGAATTCTTTCAGGCGCAGAACATGATTGTATTCATGTTCCCCCAAGGATTCCAAGAATCGAGAGACGTGTTCACGAGCATTACCAAGACTGGCCGAGAGGGAGAACTGGGAGAGGTGTAACCTCTTGGAAGAGGAATTCGTTGTACATCTTGAGGGTACGGTGGCTGATGTTGGTGTACATCCGTTCAGTCCCCTTTGCCTCGATTTTGGAGAAGTCGTTCCAGATCCTCGCGTGTAATGAAGTTGGAAGGCTGGTCCCTCTTCCTTTGGCGCTCAGCAGCAACACGAGTTTCTTCATTCATGTGGGTCCGAGTGGAAACGCCTGCTCCGGGTGTATTGAATGCATCTCTTGCCGACTCCAAGGGTTGCCGTGAATCTTGTGGCAATCGTTCGGTCAAAGTTTTAAGGAAAGTGAGTACCTCTTTTTCCGAGTTGCGGCCATATCCGTTTGAGTCTTAGAAAGAACTTCCCGTTTCTCCATCAAGTCCGCAATGGTAATAGACGGTGTCCCTCCTCTTGTGCCTTCCGGCTCCTCGTCCTGATGAAGGAGTGAAAGTTGTTGCTCTGGTGACTACCGGAGGTGTTACACTTGAGGAGATGCCGGGGTTTGCGGCTGCTCTGGCTCTGGTGATGGGAGGTGTTACACTTACTGGAATATTTCCTGCTACGCTGGTGCTGATGGTAGAAGTGACGGCTCAACAAGATGTATTGACCATGGTGGCTCCACTGACAGGTACTTCGACACCAGGATTGTTATCCACACTAGCTCCATCAGAATTGATTGCTGGTCCAGACCTTAATTCCACCATCTTGAAATGAATTGTTGATTGAATTGATTCTAAGATCTACCCTTTTGAAATTGATAAAATTGAATCGGATTTCGAAGAAATTGACTTTACAACCGAGAGATCAACCTCCCGATGTGGTCGCCAATTGTTTATGGGTGAAAATTATTCCTGTCGGTTTTGGTAATTTGGGGTGTGTGGATGAGGAATGAATCTAAACCCTAAACAAATGCACTGCGCGGTGAGTGCTTGTAGATTCGAAATCAATCAGTGCAAGTCCGGCCTAAACCAAGAAATGGTCGTTTCTGGATTTGTTTCGGTCACAAAGTGAAGGAGATGGGGTTGATCTTAGGGAGGGAAGCGAAGAAGGTGTTGATATTATGAAGATGTTGGCTATGAATGACTTGTATCAAAAAGCTGAACTGGCTTGCAGGAGTAAGCAATCAGTTCCGGTGTTTGAATACGATTGTATAAACACTTGCCTCTGTTGTCTGGACTTGTTTTATTTCTCTTGTCTCCTGTTTCTCTCCTGTGTTGGAAAATAGGTAGGAGAATCTATTTATACAAGTCATTTGAGCCTTATTCACGTCTCTCGTGGGAAGTGGAGGAAGTGGAGTGATGGAGTAGTGGAGGTGTGTGTTGGTGTTACACGACCGGCCTTGCCCACTTCTCCTGTCATCTCTAACCGTCCATGACTTCCTAACACGTTCTTGTGATGGCGCGTTGCACGCTGCACGCTGTAAACCGCCAGACCAATACCCCAGTATGTATCCCCCAGTTTGTGACATGACTGATGTCTCGAGTGTGTGGATCGTGGGACCCATAAAAGGTAGCATGTAATGCTAAATTGAATAACTCACGTTATTCGTGAAGTTGATACTTGTGAAGTATCATGTGTATTTTATGCACGTGCGATCATGGTGTGATAGAGTGACGGGTGGTGATCACCATGACGTCTCACCGACCAATTAACTCCCGACTGTGGTTGTATAACCAAGCCGGTGAAGTTGGACGGACGAGATGATCTTTGAGACACTCATCTCATGCGACCGTTGATGGAATTAGGTTTTGAAGAGGTGCGCAGCATCACTCTTCGCCTTGGTCGAAACTAAGCATGGGAAGGGTTTTGGGAAGGACCGACCGGGCATGCGTGTAAACAAAGATGCCAGGTGTACACGTCTCGTACCTCTTTGTCCCATAAAGGCGCGATCTAGGCCACTCGATTTGACCCGGCAAAGAGGGGTGGTTGAGATCGGTTTGCGGCAGAAATCCATTGCCGCAAAGGAATTGGAAACCGCGTGATATGACTAGTTTGGATGCGCGTTCCAAGACGACCAATCTTGGTCGGTCTTGGCCGATCGGTCCGGTGTGAAGGTGGTAGGTCTGGTGTTCACGCCTATACCTCGAATATCCCATGAAAACGTGATCCGAGCCATCCAAATCGTCCCGGCGAAGTTGAGCTGGTCGAGATCGGCCGATGATTTGGGAGGTGTGACCACGCTAGTTTGGGCGCGCGTCTTAGAACAACCAGGCATGATATGCCTTGGCCGACGGGTGAGGGGATAGATGGGTCCACGGTGGTCATGTCGGGTATGACCGACTCGCTTAATCTAATCTTGGACCCTCCATTCGTTTCGAGAAGATGGACGCTTGTGATGCTCAAAACCCTAATTTTGGGTTTCAAGGCCGTAGGCGTCAATGCTTGATTCGGGTACGAATCAGGATGACCAACCATGGTTGGTCCTGACCGATTGGTCGATATGCAGGCGGCCCCCGGTGATTGTGTTGATATGCTCCGGGCCCTTTGAATCTACATCTACACCCTCCATCTATACTGCGAAGATGGATGGTTAAGACTGTTTTGCGACACATGTAATATGCCGCAAACCCTAATTTAGGTTTTTCGCCCATACCGCTATGGTTTGGACGTTTTGGCAAGCTAGGCCAATTTCCTGAGGGAGGCCGACCACGCGGGGGTCCGTGTTGGTTCGGCGGTGAATGTTCCATACCAGCTTGGGGGTGATGGAATTGATCCGGGTCATCCAATCATGCTTGTGGATTTGGATGATCGGTGGATCATATCCGGACTGATACGGTCAGTCCGGATGCTCAATCGGGCTAGTATAACACACCGAGAGTGGCTCAATCGGGCTAGTATAACACACCGAGAGTCAGCCTGTACGGGTATTTCGTACATGGTTTCATTATAATGCTTGGAGGTTCATGTTGCTCTGTAAGATTAACACTACCGTCATGCCGCACTGATAATGAGTACCGGAAATACAAGGCTGATTGCGCATTAATTAATAATGCTAGAAATTCACAGGGTATATGGGATTGTTGCTACATGCTCCAACTCGATGAATATCATGTATTCACGGAACGGGATTGTTGCCACATGCTCCATTCTAGGTGAATTAGTAAAGTGAAGGAGTATCCAACACTTATTAATGGCTTTATCTTTTTACAAGATGTCGGGCGCATGATTTTCTCGGGTATTTTACAATTTTAACCTTAAATGAAAATCCACCATCAACACTTGTGTACTCCTTCCATGAGCTTAAGTCCGCGAACCCAGTCCGCGAACTTGAGTAGGTTATATCTAAAACCGGTTGTTCTTGAACTAATGTTTATATAAACTATGGAATGCTTTTGCAAAACGTGGCTATAAAGTTCATGAACCGATTCGAGTGAATCAAACCGCTTTTGCTTCAATTGTGTCTTGTGTAGTTACATAAGATCTAAGCAATTGAACAACTCTCTAACTAGTTCATTTGAGTCATTTGAACTAGTTATGGTGAAGAAGAATATGGTTGATATGAGAGTGTTCATATGACTAACCATTTGGTTGACTATTGTTGAACCAACAAATGTTAATGTTTGGGTACGGTTCATAAACCCAAAATTAAACATTTCGTTTGACGAATTGAGGAGTGACTGGTTGCATAAAAGGGTTGTTCGATAAGACTTACTTGTGTTTTAACGTGAGCAAATGTCGCCGGCTCTCTTCTGTGCAATTGGGTCACATTGGCAAGTTGTTGATAAGGCAGAAAATAATCTTCAGAGTTGGATGGCTTGTTGGAAATCCTTTCAGGTATAGACACTGGAAAAGGACATACTCCTAGCTTTGCTTTGTTGCTATGCACCCATGAGCGCCCCAGAACTATATCATAATTTGGGTTTAACAATATGAAATTTGGCGTGCGTTAGAGCATCTCCCACCTTGATTTCGAGATTAATGTACCCGTAAGCGTTTTTTTTATTCTGCTTCTGGGTTTTTGATCACAATTGGGCAGTTGACAGCTTCCTGCTTTGAAATTCATGCGGCTCTCAGAGTCTTGACAATAATAAGGTTGAAGTCATAGGCCGCGTCAATCAGTGTGTTGTCGAACTCGACATCCTTCAGATGGTCAGTGGTCAGCAGTCCCCATTTGCATTTACCAGCGGCACCTTCTAGAAGAGATCGGGATTTGGGAGCGCTTCCCCGACTGAAAACAGCCGCTTGCCTGACACAACACGATTGAGGGCTATAAATATGTCTTGACGCTGCGCCTTGGAGAGATACAGAATCTCACACAAATGCTCCATCATAGATTGTACGGTTTTGTGGACGGAGTCCCCAGAAATCATGCAGCTCCTGACGGGAAAAGGGTCTCTGTGAACTCCTTCAATGCCTAATTGAAGCTCTCCTGAACCTACCTTCTCCTTGAAAATGCATTTCAATTTGTCCCGACCATCGGTTGGGTTATTGACGAACCGATGGCAACGACAATATTTTGGATTTGCCATTTCTTCCTCGTTTGGTGGACGCCTGAGAGGAGGTAGCTTCATGGCGTCATCTTGAATCCATGCTTCCAGGAGTTCAATTACTTCCACAATTGAAATGGGAAGTTTGGAGAAAGATCTCCGTTTGTTGTTGTTGTACAGGGGTCTTAGCCGCGGCCTTCCGTGATGGAGTTGTCTGATGTGCTGGTGCCACACGTCTTGGTTGTTGTTCCACTCCTTCTGAGTTGTGGCCATGTCCGTCTGAGTTTTGGCAAGACCTTCATGTCTCTCTATTAAATCGATAATGGTAATGAGAGGTCGGTTGATAGGTGTAGAATACACCTAATTTACTATCTAGTAGTTTATGCTTTCTTTGCTATTTTTCTTGTAAATTATGTATTTTACGCTTGTTTTGAGTTTTGTAGCTACTTTGGAGTCACACGGAGGAAAAGAAGAAGAAATCACCCAATTTAAGTCAAAAGGGCAAAAAGGTCATTTTACAGGCGATTGATATATGGAGCCCGGTTGAGGTTAAGGGGCAACTCTCTTTTTGGAGGAGTACTAAATCCAGGCCCAGTCATGGTTAAGGGGGTTGATATCAGGGTGCCCCTTATCACTTACCAGTGGGTGCATTTATCTGTGGGGTGTAACCATCCAACCCAAGCCACACAAACCTAGATCGAGAGGCTATCTTCTCCCAAATCATTTTCACCTTCCCCAGAAATCAAGAGAGAAGCGGCTGCTGCTATTGAATTTGTCTGAGAAATTCAGAGATGAAATTGAAGGGTGAAATCGATAGAGAAATAAGACTAAACTCGAGCTGCAGCTGGCGAAAACGGAAGATGAAGAAGAAGTGATAAGAGTTGCTAAGTAACAATGAGTGTTTGAATCTGAGGATTGAAGAAGAATCGCCACAGATCGATGCTGGGTTCTTGAAGAGATTGAGAGAAGAAGCATCCGTTGTTGCCATTGATTTGAGAAGAACTCAGGGATTAATCGATGATGCTGGTGAAGCTAGTGCCGCTGTTGATGGTGAGATGATGGTTAGTAAGAAGTTCAGATGGGTATGAAGTTGAGCTGTGAGGTGATTGAGATCCAGAGAAGACCCTGATGCTGTTGATTGTTGAATAATGAGATGGGGTCTGTGATTGAGTTCCAGCTGAAGAACCAGAAGATGGGTTTTAGCCAAATGGTGGTCTGGTACGCTGGTTGACAGCGATTGAGCAGGTGTTGGTGGTAAGGAAATTTATTGAACTGAAATTCAGGGAAGAATAGCTGTTGCTGCTGCTGTTGGTTTTGGAGATAGAGAAGAGCACAACAGAGAGGGTAGTAGTCTGAGGTGTTGTGGAGATGGGTACTTGCTCTGATCAGATGCACTGGTGGTGCAAGTGATGCTGCAAGATTGGATGATAAAGCTGAGTTATTGCACAAATGAAACTCAGGTTGCAGAGTGGAGTGTTGGTGGTGTTGTGTGTAAACTTGGTGCTGCTAATGGGTATGGTGGTTGTGGTGTTTTGTAGTAGCTGAGATTACAAGAGCTGAGTCTGTTGGAGTTGTGATGCTCTTGGAGGAGTTACAGCTGCAGTTGGTAAATGGCAGAGGTTCTGGTGGAGCTGCCACTAAGGTTGTGATGCTGATGGCAATGCAGGGGTGGATTAATGGATGCAAGAGTGTTGCAGTGTCAGGGGCACAGAGCTGGGGATGGTTTAAGGCAAAGCTGGAGAGGAGTTTGCTGGCCTGATGAAATGCAATGTGCTGTGATGTGTGCTGGCATTGCAGTGATGCCATGAAAGGGTCAAGACAGAGCTGAGAAGAATGTGATGATTTATGAAGGGTTTACTGGCTAGAATTGAAGTGGCAGAGGCTCAGGCAAGAATTGCAGTTACAGTGTTCAACATGATGCAGATGGGAGCTGTGTTGGTTTGATAATGTAGTCATAGCCACAGTTTTGTGTGGTTTGGACAGGGAATGATATTGCAGGATGGGTAGTGAAGAAATGTAAGTTTTTTGTCTAGTGCAAGTGATGGTTATGGACTGAGAGGAACTGAAGGCTTGTCGATGGATGTTGCAATGGATCAAATGAGCTTAAGCAACAGCTGCAGCTGCAGCTGAACTAAAGAGAACAGAGATGGAAACTCAGGTGAATGGTGTGGCATTGAGGGTTACAGGGAAGGATACAGCCATCTTGGCCATGACTTACATTGGCATGTGCAAAGTGGCCTGGCTAGGACCAGTTAGCCGAGTCAGCCGAGTTAGCTAGCTGACTCGGTTCTGACTCAGTGATTCCCTTTGACCACTGACTAACAGTTGACTGACGGTTGACCACTTTGACCGTTAGTCCTAACGGTGGACCGGACGGAATATTCCGTCGAATATTCTCTTGACGGAGAAATTTCCAGGTGGCGTGGCGGCGACTTATTCCCGACGGATTCCCCACAATCCCAGCTTTTCCGAGCAAAAATTCCAGAATTTTCTATGGACTTCTCTCATGGGTGTGAAGACTTGGGCTAGGAATTGGATGGAGAATTGGACTCAAATTTGGAAAGAGAAGGTGGAAGAATTGAGAAAAGCTTGGAATTGGAAATTGAATTGCAAAAGGAAAAGGATTCTATTCCTTAGAAGATTTGGAGAATTTTGAAGCCTATAAATAGAGAAGTTTTCTACAACTTCTACACCTCTCTACACACATCTCTACACACACAATTCTTTTCTTTTCTTATTCTTTGTGTGAACTCTTTTAACATGAGTAGTTAATTTTATTGATTGAGGATGAATTCCTAGTTTTTAAACATATGATTTGAGTTTTTGTTTTTAATTCTATCTTGAAGTTTTTCACATGATTATCGTTTGTTTTTACTAATAGGAGTGATCTTAAAGACACTCATGATTGATTGATAGATTGTTTGGAGTGCACGCTAAATTGATTTGTTAATTCGATCTAAAGCTAGTGAAAGTTAGGGGATAAGTAATCGTTCTTTGACTCTTTACATAAGTAGCAAACACGAGACCTTGCGGAGGGATTCCGTGGAGCAATTGTGTGTAGAAACAACGTTAGCAAGTGGACCTTGAGCTAAGAGTCTAACTACTAATATCAACCTAAGAAATTCATAAAACTTAATGCATGAGCCAAGTTACATCTAGGTTGAGCTAATTCTAGGTGGCTTGGTGATTAGAATCTGGTAGTCGAGAACTTCCGTGTCCGGTGATACAAGGGATTTAGGGGTTTAGCACTGAGCTAGCTGCTTTACCTACGGTTGGTGATAATTTGTGACTAATAACAAGTAGAATAGAACATAACTTGATTCATTGTTTCGTAACGAAGAAGGATTCCTTGATCTTGTCTCTCCTATTGCTTTCAACTTTCGATTTTAATTGTTTTGCTTATTTTTATTTTGCCTTTTACACCCCCCTTTCGTGACAATTTTTACAACTAGAATCTCTTGCTCCTCGTGGGATCGAACTTGACTTCCATTATATTATTTTTAATTGAGTGGAAATTTTGAATTAATTTGATTGCACCTACGACACGCATCATCGGTTCCTCTAGCTCTTCTAGTCTCTCGTCCTGACGAAGAAGTGGTAGCCTCCCTGGTGATGATTGGAGGTGTCATGCTTGAAGAAATATTAGGAGTAGTGGCGGATATGGCTCTGGTAATAGGAGGCGTCACGCCAGAGGGAATGCTCTCGGTGCTGCTGGTGTTGGTGCTAGAGGATGTAACGCCATGGGATGTGTTGACTGCGCTTGCGGACGGTACATTAGTGTTGGCCATTCCATTTTGCTCTCGTCCGATACGGCCACATACTCTATCTGCATCGTCGTTGGCGGAGGCACAAACCTCAGACAAGGATTCAACATGTTTGTGTCATCTCTGAAGTTGGTGGCGTTCTCCGAGCGAATGTTTGCCGGCCCTTGCCACATCCGGTTCACGATATCCTTCCATGGTGATTGGATTTCGAGTATTGGCGGCTTTGGAAGTGTTTGGGATGGTCGGGGTGCATCATGAAGCGGAAAGTTGGGATTGGTGATTGAAGTGAATTATGGTTAATGATTGAATTTATACCTAAGATCCACCATCTTGAGTTTGGGAAAATTGGAATGAAAATTGAGAAATTGGCTTCACAACCGAGAGATTAATCTCCCACTGTGGTCGCTAGTTGTTTTGGGGTAAAAACTGATTCTGCCGTTTTTGGTAAATTTGGGTGTGTTGATGAGAAACGAATTCAAACCCTAAACAAATGTACTGCACAGGAGTACTTTTAGATTCGAGAGATCAATCTGTAAGACTCTGGCCTAAACCAAGAAATAGCCGTTCCAGATTCAATTCGGTCACAAAGTGAAGGAGAAGGGTTGATCTTAGGGAGGGAAGCGAAGAAGGTGTTTGAGATCAGAATGTTGAATTATGAAGGTGTGGCTGTTTTTATGACTTGTATCAGAATGTGGAGCTGGATTGCATAACGTAAGCTATCAGTTCTTGGTATTTTCTGGATACTTGTGTTGATAACACTTGTCCCTTTTGAAATAGGTTGAAATCCTATTTATACAAGTCATGTTCGAGCACACCCTGATCTCGTAGGAAGTGGAGGTGATTAAGCAGTGGAGAAGTGGGGTTGTGTAAAAAGTGGTGATCACCACGCTTCCATTACGAGGGAAAACTGGTCACACTTTCACCCACTACTCTCATTGCTGTCAACCGTCCGTCCTTTCCTAAGACTTTCTCGTAATTGGCGCGTTGCACGCTATCACGAGTCAACAGTTGGAAAACCCTAAAAACCTTGTTCCCTAAGAAACCTTTAAATACCAAACCTTTGAGTCACGTTTGCATACTCTGGATTTTTGTGTTTTTGTCAAGAATGTTTTCCTCTTCACAAACTTGTGGTTTCTCTAGAGGCTTTCTTGCTAAATGTATTGGTTTTGAGTCGGAATGGAGGAAGAAAAGAACTCTTGTTGAAGATGATCATCCCAATGCCTCATGTTTCTTTGCCTATATACATGAGGATGTTGAGAAAGAGGAGATGATCTCTGCTAAAGTGGTTCATGACTTTCGTAAATATTATGAGGAAGAAAAACTAAAGCTTGTTGATACTTTGAAGGGTCTTACTGTGTTAAGAACTGAGTTGGAAAAGGTTACTGCTGACCTTGGTATCATAAAAGCACTAGTTAAAGACCTTCTTAATGAAGAGACTTCTTCTAAAGCTGCAGTAGATGCTGTCGTTCACAAGCTTGAAAACCTCAAGACTCATGAGGATCCAGAACCATTTATATGACTTCAGTTTGTGTTCGACATTGGCATAAAAGTCTGTTTTTGATTTAGTTTTGTCTAGTAAATCTTCTATTTTTCTGTTCTTGTTTAGAAGAATAACTAGAGTTTGGAATAGCCATTATTGTGATTACACATAGCTATGTCCAACGTTCTCATCTTCTTGTTTTTAGATTTATTGGTTTAAATTCTAAACTTGTTTGGAAGATGATTTTTGCAGTATTAATCTTTATGGTTTTATATATTGCAATTGTTCATGGGATATGTGTGTTTGCGTCCGTGAACTATGATTGTCCCATATCTTGTCAAAAGTACAGTCTTTCGTAAGTCGATATTCTTATATTGATAAAGGAATGAATTGACTTTTGACAAATACAAAAGTTAAGCCTATATTGTCAATTATTGATGGAAGATAGGTTAAAATCTTTTGTTTTTCAAGGATTATGTCTATTGTATGTCATGGTGCAAATTGTGATGGAAAATAGAATGAATCCTTGTGTATTCCTCAGTAATTGATCTTCCCTGATCCATATTTTTTGTGTATTACTGTGAGGCTCTGTAATGTGTCTTATGTTGAGCACTAAAACAATCAAAGGTGATTATTTTCATGGTTAGATTTGTTGTTGTTCCATAAGGTACTTTATGACGAGCATATTGAACTAAATTAATCATCTTGTTTGGTTATTTAGTTATGACTCCATAAGTTTTCTTATGTTTGAGCACTTTTGATTGGGTTGGTTATTTTCATGATTAACTTACTCATTGCTCCATAGATTCTCTTATGTGAGTATGGCTAGTTAAATTGATTACTCTTTGTGATTAGTTTGATTGTGTATTTCGATTAAATTAATCATGGGTTCTCTTGTGGTTAATTTAATTGAGTATTTTGGATTCAAATCCAAACTTGTAAGTGATTTGTTATGTCCAAAGAAATCCTTTTTTTCTTTCGAAATTAAGGTCGCTCTTGTTGTTCTTTCGGGAATGACATATTATGGGGGAGAGTTCTTTTGAACTTGCGCTTAATTGCCATATCTTTGTGGGGAGTGCGGCTGTGGAATATTATAGGGGTTATCTTGTATCTTTAAAATCCTTGATGAATGCATTTAGCTCCGGATTTATGATTGCATCTAAATAAGATGATGTGTGTTTCTTTCTTTTGGTCATGAAATGTCTATTTCGGAAATTTCATTAGGATCTCGTTCTTGTACCTTTGCCAATTTTATTGACAAAAAGGGGGAGAATTAATATGTAGTTCACACTACAAATACATATTGTTTTCGGATCATTATGTAAGGGGGAGTGGTTTCCATGTGAGATGGAGTATTGACTAAGGGGGAGTGATACATATCACCATAGTATTGTTGTTGAAGTTGTGATACAATTGAACTTTGACGGTGTGTAATGATACTATGACACTGTATAACAATGATTGAGAACTCTTGTTTTCTTGTTGTTATAGCTACGGATTTTCAACAATGATGATGCTAAACTTACAACCTTTGGGATCATTGGAGTACTTGGAAGTGACGAAGATTTCAAGTAATGTTGAAGATTAGACATGTGGAATAGGAGCTACAAAAGTTAATTTATTTATTTTTTGTATTCCATATGTATTAATAGTTTTGCCACTAAAATTGACAAAGGGGGAGATTGTTAGAGCATTGCTCGGTCGAACTCGCATGCGTTTCTATCTCAAGCATGTTTGTTAATGTTAGTGATCAAAACTATAAGTCTTGATTTCTAGCCTATGTAGCTAAAGGTCTCGTACTAGGATACAAAGTGTAGTTGAGCTCAAGAACTCCGTGGCAATCATCATACAAGGCGAAGGACTATTCGAGAAACCGGTGGAACTTCATCGACTAAAAGGTATGTGGAGACTTGAACTTATCTGTCACTCAAAAGTCTATTTACTCTATCTCCTACTCTTGAGACAAAAGTCGTTTAGATGTATAGACTTTCATTATACACATTTGCTATTTCGAGCCGAGTTTAACTCGCCTATCTATTTCTCGAAATATGTGTTGGTAAGCTTTCGCTTTAACCGAATTCATTTTTACCTAGTGACGAAAGTCATGATATGTTTCAATCACTTTGGAAATTGCTCTGAAGAAAAATGCTCTGTGAATAACGGCTATATAACGTTCTCTTAGAATGTTTTAATGATTGAAATGAGAGTTTAGATTACATAACCATTGGTAGGATATAAGCATTGTTGTGGAAACACATATATGTATAAGTCCTTATTCCTTGAACCAAAGTTTGCGAACTTTGTTGATCAAGAGAATTGGAAGTGGCGCAAGCCAAGTCCGCGAATCGGCGGAAGTTCTCACCCGAGAATTTCGCTAGAGTTTGTGTACTCCTTCCAAGAGCTTAAGTCCGCGAACCCAGTCTGCGAACTTGAGTAGGTTATATCTAAAACCGGTTGTTCTTGAACTAATGTTTATATAAACTACGGAATGCTTTTGCAAACCGTGGCTACAAAGTTCATGAATCGATTCGAGTGAATCAAACCGTTTTTGCTTCGATTGTATCTTGTGTAGTTACATAAGATCTAAGCAATTGAACAACTCTCTAACTAGTTCATTTGAGTCATTTGAACTAGTTATGGTAAAGAAGAATATGGTTGATATGAGAGTGATCATATGGCTAACCATTTGGTTGACTATTGTTGAACCAACAAATGTTAATGTATGGGTACGGTTCATAAACCCAAAATTGAACATTTCATTTGTGTGTAACAAGCTAAGTTTTCAATCCAACGGTTGAGAAATATTAGCTTGAATCTAATCAGGTTTTCATCTAACGGTGAATATTGAATGCTTTGTTACTAAGCTAACATTGATTGCAAACCCTAATTTGAAAGACTATATAAGGGAGAACTCTAGCAACGGGAAAACCTAATCCCCACACTTTACGTGTGATACTAGTTTGCTAAGCTAGAGTCGATTCTCCTTTAACCTTTGGTTTTCTTCTTCTAAAACCAGGTTAACGACTTAAAGACTTCATTGGGATTGTGAAGCTAGACCGATACTACTTTTCTTGTAGTTGTGTGATCTGATCTTGCTGTTTCTATCGTACGAGTACAACTGAAATAATTGGCTTGAGATTTATATCTCCGATAGGCAAGATAGAAAAGAAATCACAAACACTTCGTCTCATCGTTTGTGATTCCGCAATATCTTTTTTCGCTGCGTCGATTAAGATTATTGTGAGGTGATCAATAATACTAGGCTGTTCTTCGGGAATATAAGTTCGGGTTATTGATTGGTTCATGTTCACCTTGATTTATCAAAAGACGGAACAAAACTCATAGGTTTATTCGTGGGAGACGGATTTATCTATTCTGTAGAATTTTCTGTGTGATACAGATTTGTTTATTAAAGTCTTCGACTTTGGGTCGTAGCAACTCTTAGTTGTAGGTGAGATCAGCTAAGGGAATCAAGTACGTAGCATCCTGCTGGGATCATAGGCGTAGGAGCATAACTGTTGTAGTTGCAGGAAATCCCACAATACACCCCTCACTATATTTTGTTTAACTAATCCATTCAGAAGATAATAGATGAACAATTATGAATATTTATTAATAATTTTCTTAAAATGTTTACACAGAAAAAGGGAATTACACTTAAGATCTTACGACATTCGCTCTGTTTCTCTCTCCTAATGACTTGCTTTCCAATCCCAAAAAGAACTCTCTCTTCAACAAAATCACTCATCCCTTTATATAGGGTAATACATAGTGAATGACAGCTAAGCTGTCCTTTATTTTCGGGAATGTCTCGCGAAGTGTCGCAGACGTACAAATATTCATACTCGCGACACTTCTTAACTTTCGCCAGATTTCATATCCTCCTATCGTCATCCAGTGCGTCATTTATATTTAACCCTCTGCGACTCACTCGCAATGTTGTTATCCGTTGTCTTCGCGAATTGTTGTTGTGGCGATATTATGATCCTACATCTTGCCTCTTCTCATGTCTTCTCTGCGAAGGAGAGAATGTCATGAGAATCAATATTTTTGAACTGCCGCAACTGTTTATCTGTACTTGTTTCAGTTTCATCTTTCCATACGGACTTTATTACAGATGTCTACTCCTCCATTCTATTCCTGACACGTCTCTTTCAATCGTTTATTCTTGACCATTCACGTCCCTTCTCAAATTAAATGCTCTCGTTTCCCCCGAGGATGTTTCTCTCTATATATATTTTTCATATCTTTCTCTTTTCCTCTTTCGTCTTCTCTCTGCAACTTTTCTTTTATCTTCTTCTTCCGCAAGCTGCGCTTCTGCAAATCTTCGATCTTTTTAATCATATCTTAATCTTCGATTCTTTATCCCTTCTCATATTGATAATGGCTTCACTTAGTCGTATGTACAAACCTCGCTTTATTGAGACTCAGAAAAAGTTGCAAGATAAAGGTTTCACCCTTTCTACCATTCCTAATCAAGGATGTTCATCTATACTCACTGCCAAGCTTTTTTCTGATCATCAATGTGATGATCACAAGATTATTGTTTCGCTAGGTCAACTTCTCGGAGGACTTCCCATTCCTTTATATGATCCTGAGATGCCACTCTTTTATGAAATCCTTTCCCATCCGAACTTCTCGCGAGTTGTCTATCAATTATGCGGTGATTGTATCCGTCTAATGCTTGAGTTTGCCAGTCGTGGTGCTGGCAAAGGATCTCTATATCCTAACAATGTCAGAGACCCCGAATATGTAAATTTAGAAATAATCCCTGAGAGATACACTGTAGAAAACTTTTTTGAAAATTATGAAGTAATAGGCATGAGAAATAAGAAATCTCGCTGGGGCGCTCGGTTGAAGAGAAAAGATAATATCCCTGAGGATAAATTACTCATGCAAGATATCGACTGGCATTCGGGTAAGAACACTACTCCTCGCCACTCTAAAGATGAGAGGTGGTGGGTTGTTCCTTTGCTCTTAAGTGGACCTTACATAGCAGGTTCGCATGTACTCCCTGCAAATCTCGCAGGCTATCATCCTTGGGAATTTAAGTGGCCCAAGAAGGCGGAAGAGGTATGTCCCCACAGTTTGCTTGTGCAATCCCTCTTTCCTCTTGTACTCATTGAGTTTGTAAATTTTCCAGATTGTCAAACTGAGGAAAAGTTACAAGGCAAATCCACTGGCAAGTACCTTGGCAATACTTCGATCGCTTACGGATGAAGTAAGAAATATCTTTTTTATGTTATTTAACAATATTGTTGCCTCTATTTCTTATCTTCATTTGTATGCGAAGGTTGACGCCGAGGAAGTGATAGTGCGAAAGTTAAAGGCAAAACTAAAGCCAATGCACGCAAGGATAAGTCTTCTTCCACCATCTAAGAAGCGAAAAACTCAACCTTCCTCTCATCTTAGCTCAAGTTCGAATCTTCCGATGAGGATGATAATGATAATGTTTTGGATTCAACTTTCCAAAATGAAGCTCAATCGGCCAATTCTCCTATGGATCAATTGTTCAGGATCTTCTCTGATTCTCTTCAAGGAATTGGAGATACTCATCGACTTCTATATGCGAGAACCTCGCCACCATATGTAATGCTACACTTTGGATGGCAATGACTCTTTCAAAGGAGTTTCTAGATCTGTATCCCCTAGCTTCTTAAATGCACTTAATTCGTTGGTATGTTCGAACTCATATTTCTCCTCCAACTTCAGTTTTTAATTTATATCTTAATAACCTTTTTATCTTTTTCTTCGCAGTCGGAAAAACTTCTTTTGTGGTTGCCTCGGATCTTGAGAGGAGGTATAACATTCAATTGAAGAAGAATACCCAATCTTGCACAAGGATCAAAGAATTAGAAGTTGAATCTGCGAGATCTCGCGAAAAGATCCAACAATTGGAGGCGAGTTTTCCGCCTGCAAGGACAAAGTTACCACTCTCCGAATGCTAATCAAGAACTTTATGGTATAAAATTTTTTTCTCTCTTATTATTTTCATCTTATCAATTTCTGTTGCTACCTCGACTTATCACTTTCGCAGATGTATATAACCTCTCGGGAAGAAGCTATTCTTCTCCATTCATTTCCTGAGCCTATGGATAATGACACTCTTCTCGCTCATCTCAACAACTCTTTAAGTAGTTCGTCAAGCATAATTAATTCTCTTTCATTAAATGAACTCCAAACCAAGTACCGCCTCTTAGAAATTGAGCACAGATCTAGTTTAAGTACAGCCAACCAGTTTAAACAAATGTACCTCGAGTCTCATGAGGAAACCAAAATTTTAAGGAAGAAAATTAGTGACCATATAGATGACAAAGATCGCATTGCTAATAATGGTGCCCAGGCATTAGCAACATTTCAAAAGTCCCTTCTCGAAGTGCAAATGGAGCGAGATGAATTGCTTCGCCAGTAACTCCTTACTTAGTGAGCGAGAAAATCAAATTCGTTCACTTCTTATTATAAATAATGACGATGAATTCGCTTGGGCTGCGAAAATCTTAGATAATGCCAGAATAACTTAGGTGTTGATGTTAGTCTTCATACCGAGCATACTTCCTTGATTAAAGATATAATATCCGACGAGAGAAGGTTATTTATTATACCTTCCTGTTTTTCTTACCTCGTAATATTGATGTTGAGTTGTTAATTTATCGTAATTTATTTGCAGAGTCCGAAAAAAGATTTCAAGCAAGGATTGAAGAACTTGAATCTGAGAAAGCACAGCTCGCAAAGAATCTCACCCTTCGCGAGAATAGATATTCCAAGTTGAAGAAACAATTTCAAACTACCGTGGCGAATTTTAATAATGATGCCGTTTCGTTTTCATAATGAAGCCATGGAGTATGTTTGTAATGATCACAAAATCCCTCTTTGTTCATATCCTTGGCTTTCCGAAGAAGTTCCTGAGAATTTGCCTGTCTCGGACGTTTCTGATAGTGAGGCCAGCGAAAAAGAAAACTCTGGCGACGAGAATAATGAAATTGAAGGATCAGATAGAGGAGAAGAATCACCAAAGATATAATTCTTTTTGTTTCTTTCGCTGCCTGTAATATCTGTATATTTCTGTATCTCTTTTTTGTAAACTTCTTGGGTTTATTGCCCATAAATTCAATCTTCATTCCCCTTTTTGGCTAACATTATTAATGTATAACTCTTTCATTGGAAGATGGATAACAATATTTCGTCTTTTCCATTCCCATATTTGCCTCTGTTATGCATCTTCATATGAAAGAATGAAATTTCTGAGATTCGCATTTTCTTCCTCTGATCAGGAATGATGTTTAAATTTATAATTACGACGAGGTCGCAAGTGATTTTTATAAAATAAGAAATCTATTGATCTCGCCTTATCATTTTTGGTGGTCTTCTAAGCTTGACCTTCCTAAGTAAAGGTCTTACTCTGCCACCCCTTATTGCGACAAGGTCGCAGGACGTCTTTACACTTGCATGCAAAAACCCATTGACCTTGCCTTATCATTTTTCAAGTATTTTTGCCTCTGCAGGATATTTTGCTTGCGACAATATGACAGGCCTAAATATTCTTGCGAAAATAAAGCCCCGTGACATTGCCGTCTTGCGACGAAATCGCAGGACGTCTTTACACTTGCATGTAAGGACCCATTGATCTCGTCTTACCCTCGCGTTAGTATTATTGCCTCTGCAGGATCATTGCACAAATATGACAAGCCTAAGTTTCCTTACGAAAACAAAGCCTCGTGACATTTGCGTCTTTGGCACTTATCAGCTCCCTAATGGAGGGTGCCGCCCTTATCATCTCCTGGTTGCCCCTTCAAGGAGGCGTACATCGGCCATACAAGGCTAGCTCCTCCCATCCGGTCTTAACAACAACCAGCTTGTTTTCGCACCTCTTATCCCTTATACCTATAGGGTTTATGGTTACAAGGCTGCACCCTAAGTGGAGTTTTCTTCGGGCCGAGTGCAAGATGCGCCAAGACTTGTCAAGAGTGGTAAGGAAGTTCCATGCTCCCCGCACTCTTGACTCAACCGTGTACCTCGGCGCCTTGATCATACGCCGACTCCTTGAAAGAGACCTCGGTCGCCCAACCAGGTATAACCTACATATATAGTTGGGAATCCAAGGTACCTCCTCCCGGATAGGCTTTCATGGGCCCCAAATCTGCATGACCCAGTTCCAGGGCGGTGTAACCTTTTCCCCGAGCCATGTTAAGAGATACCCCTTATATGACGCACTTTAGGTCTTACATTTGCCTCTTACGAAATGTAATTCGCGAACTAGGGTGTACGCCATAAAGGTTCGTCCCATTCATTTACTCATTCATTGTTGTTAAATCATTCAATCATTCATATTTAATTGTCTTCTGATATTTAATTTGCGAAGACATCGCACAATGTTGTTTCATTCATTTTCTCTCGGATTCTTGTACATTCTTCTTGTCGAAATTCTCACATATCATTTCTTCTTTGTCTTGCCTTTGATATATCTTTGTCGATTACTTATCACATACCATTCATTTCACTTTTTATGCCTTTTGTTCATTGTACTCTTTGCCTCAGCGTTATCCCAATACTTGAAGGACTCCTTTCCATCGTAACATTTGCCTGCTTCCATGCATTCATCTGCGGCACTTCGCGATGTTTCTACGGCACTTCGCGATGAACTACAACCAATTATCTTTGCGGCATCGTAACATTCGCCTATTCTTGCGGCACTTCGCGATGCTTCTTCATTTCTTATCTCTATAGTATCCACCATCGCCGTCTCTTTTCTCTCGTTCATCTTTGATATTCTCGTTTCCAACCTTTCCTTTTAGCATTTCTCTCTTCATGCATCTCTACGTCAACCTCATAACATTTCGACCTTCCTTCCAATCTCCCTTTATAATTCCAATACCATTTGGATGGGGAAACTTTATACATTGATGGTATGTTGATGCTACTCCCAAGATTTCGTGCAGCCATGGTCGCCCAATTAACGCGTTATAAGGAGATTGCACGTCAACCACGCAGAATAAAATGTCAGTTGATAATCCTTGTAAAGGTATCCTCATGTGAACCTCTCCTTTAGGTTTGTTTGTTGTGCCGTTAAAACCGTAAATTTTGTACGTTGAAGGAATCAAATTTTCATCCTCTCCACCCATAGTCTTATAGGTATGGTAAAACAGAATATTCACCGAACTTCCAAAGATCGATTAGGATTCTATTGATTGCCCAATAATTTTCTGCTTCGTCATCTTCTCCGTCAACTGGTCTTGGATTAATGTCCAGTCGCACCACCAACGGGCTATCATGTGCTTCTCTTCCTTTGGGTACCTCGTCTACAGAGAAAGAAATAATTTTTAGTCGCCAATCTTTCAATTGCGACTTTTCGCCAGTTCATCACTTCTTTGTTATGAAAATCTCTTGCATATACTCTACTAAGCACATTATCGTGAAAATCTTCAATTGTACGATATGAATGAACGATAGAGTTACAAAATAGATTTTTGGCCTTTGTTCCCACTTCTATTACGAATACTTCTTTTCCTTCTTTGAAACCTGTTCTTTGCACTTCGATGGTGATGTTGTTAGTACTTGCTTCCCTTTCTCTTCATCTTTTAGAAAATGAGTCAACTTCCCCGATCAATCATTCTCGAGAATGATTCTCTTTATGTTTCTCGCAATCATTTGTTAGATGTCCATGAAAGCGATGGTAAGAACAATATTCATGACTTTGTCACTTGGTGGTGGTTCACTCGCATTCCATGGTGGTGGTACGTCCTCCATTACAAGTATAGCTTCCCAAATTTTTTCCACACTAGCATTTAGTGGTGGCATTACGATCTCTTCCCATACCACTCTGCGATTTCTTGGCCCTCCATGGTTATTATGCCTTCGTCCTCCATAAGTTTCTTGCATATGATCTAATCTCTGAACTTTATTATTGTTGTCGCGGTTGTAGTAGTTCCTTTCTCTATCAAATTCCTCCTGATCTCGGCTCCCCATAGCCACTATTTTCTCTCTGTCCATCATCAACTCGCTTTCCGGTTGCCCTTGCGAAGTGGTCGCCACCGAGTTTGAAAATTTTGGTAATAAACTTGCGTTCGCAGCGTTCGAACTTGTATTCGCAATCGGATATGATTCCATTTCATTTTGTCTTTCTTCCAAAGCAATGTATTCTTCTTGGAGTTCTCGCTGACTCACCCATCGTAATCGTATTTTTAATTTCGAATATTTGAATGTATAACAAACTTGTTGCGAACAGAGCATTTACAAATGATAAAATGAGATATCTTTCCTCTACCCTTCCGGCCATTTCACTGCACATTGTTCTCCATCTCATTGTCAGATGTCTTAAACTCTCGCCGACTCTTTGTTTCAATCCGAATACATCTTCAATTCCTGGTCGCGTGGAATTGTTACTTATATACGCTCCCAAGAAAATAGTTTGTAAATGGTTGAATGATGAGATTGTGTTTCTCGGTAATCCTTCAAACCATTTCAGTGCTTCTCCAATTAAGCTTGATGCGAAGTATTTGCACAATATGGCATCATGATTCTCCCATTGTAACATACATCTCATATAAGCCTTGATGTGTTGTATCGCACAGGTTGTTCCATCGAAAATGTTGGTTAATGCAGGCAGATTGCATTTAGGTGGTATTCCTCCCATTTGTACTTCTATTGTGAAAGGAGTCTTCGCAGCTTCTGCGATGGCTTCATCCAACTGTCTTCTTCCTCCTTCCTTCCTACTGTTTAACAATTTTCTCATTTTCGCTAGTTCTTTAAAGATTTGCTCATTTTCCTCGGGATTTGATTCTCGCTGGTCTTTTTAGCTCGCCTCTCGCCTCCCGCGTTCATGCCTGTTTTGACCTTCTTGTCCACTATTTTCTTCTCTCCTTTCTCTCGCGACTTTCTCCTTCGTCTCTTTCATCAATTCGCACACCATTATATCCATCGTTCTCTCTTCCGGGTTCTCTATCAACTCTCCTCTCGCATCCTTTCGTATTCTCCATTGGTATTTCTATTGACACGGTTTTGTGCTCGCCTCCTTTCTCGGTTGTCGTGATTATTTTGCCGGATTGCTTTTTCCAATTCTTGGTTTTCCACTTCGCTCTTACTCTCTCTCTCGCGGGCTAAGCGTGCTTGTTCAAAGATAATGTTTCTCAATGTCGTCCACGATCTCTTTTTGCCTTCTCAATGCTTCTCTTCCATGCAAGTATTGCTCTTCCTTCAGGGGCTGGATCATTTGGCCCCGAAATCGCCTAGTTCCCCGATTTTCTTCACTGTGCTCATCTTGGAAATTCTCGGGATGGGGAATATAACGATCTTCTCGCGTCCTCTCTTCTTTCGTGATGTTCGAGCCGAGATTTTGTGCTTCCGTTGGTTTTCTATCTCGTAATTTCGTTGGTAAGGCTCTCCTTCTTTCTTCCCTAGTCGATCTTGAGCTCGATCTCGCAGTGCTTCTCGATCTTCTATTTTGCAATCTCATATTTTCCATTCTTAATTCATGATTCTGTCTTGTCAAATTTGCTCGCTCTTCTGCCTCTAGTCGCCTTTCTTCATGTATTGTTTGTCTCAATGTTTCCAATCTTTGTGATTTCTTCATTTCCTAGATTCATTTCTTGATCTCCTACTTCTTGTCCGTTATTCATCAACTGCTGCTCTTCTTCCCTTTCATCCTCAGAATTCGACCTCCAAGTATGTACACTTACTCTATCGTAATCCACAGTTTCATTTGCTATCGGAGGAATTAAACGTTGAAGATTTTCTTCCTCATTTCTCATATTCATCCTTGACGATTCTCCTTGTTCAATTCTCCTTTCCCAAAGAAGTCTTCCACTTCTTCTCACAAGGTTGTTCAAGTACGTTTCTTCTTCTAGCCATTTCTCTTTTAGTAAATCTTTTGAAAATTATCGCATTCAAATTCCTCCAAATCTCTATGCCAATCTTTTTTTAGTTCACAAGTTTCTAGCGCCAATATGTAGTTGCAGGAAATCCCACAATACACCCCTCACTATATTTTGTTTAACTAATCCATTCAGAAGATAATAGATGAACAATTATGAATATTTATTAATAATTTTCTTAAAATGTTTACACAGGAAAATGGAATTACACTTAAGATCTTACGACATTCGCTCTGTTTCTCTCTCCTAATGACTTGCTTTCCAATCCCAAAAAGAACTCTCTCTTCAACAAAATCACTCATCCCTTTATATAGGGTAATACATAGTGAATGACAGCTAAGCTGTCCTTTATTTTTGGGAATGTCTCGCGAAGTGTCGCAGACGTACAAATATTCATACTCGCGACACTTCTTAACTTTCGCCAGATTTCATATCCTCCTATCATCATCCAAAGGCGTCATTTATATTTAACCCTCTGCGACTCACTCGCAATGTTGTTATCCGTTGTCTTCGCGAATTGTTGTTGTGGCGATATTATGATCCTACAACTGTACCTTGGATTAGTGTGAGATTGATTGGGGTTCAACTACAGTCCAGACCGAAGTTAATTTGGACTAGGCTAGAGTCTATAGCGGCTTAATACAGTGTGTGTTCAATCTGGACTAGGTCCCGGGGTTTTCTGCATTTGCAGTTTCCTCGTTAACAAAATTCTGGTATATGTGCTATTTCTATTCCGCATTATATTTGTTTATATAATTGAAATATCACAGGTTGTGTGTTGTTCAATCAATTAGAATATCCGACCTTTTGGTTGTTGATTTAAACTGATTGACACTTGGATATTGGTCTTTGGTACCATCCAAGTTATCTCTCTTTGATAAAGACTCGCAGATTTCTATTTGCTTGAGTAAATATCAAATCGAGAGATTGAGATATAAACTCGTTGATATACTTTTTATCTAGATTGAGTCTGACTGTCTAGTTGATTCTCTAGAAAGTATATTGAAGTTTGTCCATACAGATTGCTAAGCGAAATATTGGGTGTGGTTGTTAGATCCCCGCTTTTTCAGGACTTATAGGTGGAAAAGTTTTAGATTAAGGTATATTTGGGTACCCTCGTCTTTTCAACCTAAATACAGAGTAAATAGAATTCACGTACGACCAACTCTAAACCCCAATCAAGGTAGCATTGTCGATTCTAACCTCTTTTAATAACCAAAAGATGGTAAACCATTTCAATACCATTTTTAGGATATGAAAGGATCAAAAATAAGGGAATAAAAGAAAAATAACAAAAAAAAAAAAAAAAAAATTCTTTCCTAAAACCCGATTGTGCATATCTCTTGTCTCTTTTGAATTCGGGTACGTGAGACAAGATGCACCTTTAACACACTTAGTTTGTGCTGGGGTGAAAAATAATTTGTCCACCATGCAATTTCAAAGTATGGAATTTTCAACATTCCTCTTTAGAGAATGTTTAGACCTAGTTCTTTCTCGTTAAGGTCTAGTTTTCTCTTTAGAAATTAACTTCTTTGGAGATGAGTTGAATTTACATACCTCAGATGAATTAGCATTAAGAACAAGTTTGAGCTTGTTTGCTAATCGATTTGCTCTCCATTGAAGTTTGTTGACATATCTTACTTTATGCTTGTACTTGAAACAACTAGAGAGTCTGTGACCCTTTATAGCACAATAAGAACATATCAATGTGGAGGATGGTTCAGACACCATAGCGAAGCAAGCTGCTAGACACATTGTAGTACCTGAAACATTAGAAATAGAATTTCCAGTAGGCAGAGAAAAATCTATTTTATCCTCCAAAGTAGTTGAAGAAGTTTCTCTAGGAAACATATCAAGATTGATGTGAGTATTGCTACAATTATCAAAATCAATATTTTCGGCAAGGAGCGCAACGCTTGATTTTTCATCTTCATTTGAATCATAGTGATCAGACATTTCATCAAGAGTTGTAGCAAGACCTTTGTTCCCAGTGTATTTTCTACGATTTGGACACTCATAATCAAAATGGCCAAAACCTTCACACTTGAAGCACTGTGGCATATCCTCATCATCGAGATCGACGATGTCTCTGTTTTAAGGAGGTACACGGTCATGAGGTTTAAGCGATGATCTAATCTTATCTCTGACGAACCGTTTACTTCTCTTCAAAAGAAGATCTCTAAACTGTCTTGTGATCAGAGAGACTGAGTTATCAAGATCTTCATCTGACGAATCAGTCTCAATAGGATCATCCACAGAGTTGCCAACACATTTACTTTTGTCAAGCAATTTTGTGTTCTTTTGTGCTTTGAAAGCAATATCCTTTCCAGACTTGGATGTATGCTCATGATCAAAGTTCTTTAACTTCCTAACCGAGTATTTCGGATAAAGTATTAAGGTTATTTTCTTCAACGATGGCATGTTTCTTAGAGTCGTATTTGGGCGGGGCAACGATCTCGAGAACTTTCATCACAATATCCTTTTCAGGAATAGTCTTACCTAATGCAAAAGATGCATTAAAAATTTCAGACACTTTGTGATTAAACTCATCAAATGAATCTTCATCAGCCATACGAAGGTTTTCCCAGTCAGAATTTAGTTTTTGAAGCCTAGCTTCTTTTTCAGAGGTATTCCCTTCGAATACAGTTTCTAAGATATCTGAAGCATCTTTAAACCGAGTACACGTAGTCATGTGGTGCTGAAGATCTGGGGTAATGGCATTAATGATAGCATTTAAACCATCATAATTTTCCTTTGCAGTGAGAATCTCGTTAGGTTCATATCTACCAACATCTTTGCAATGGAAGCACCGTCAACTGTAACCATTGGAGGATTATGGACATTAACAACATAAACCCATGATTTAAAATCACGTGCTTGAAGAAAGGCACGTATAAAAAATTTCCACCATAAGTAATTCGAGCCATCGAAGACTGGCGGTACGTTTAAAGAGATATCACTTCTGTCCATAGAGTCAGATTGCTACAAACACAAACTTATGAGGTATAAAACGTGTTTGCCTGCTCTGATACCAATTGAAAAAGCGGTTGTCTAACAACCACACCCAATAATTCGTTCGACAATCTGTATAGACTAACTCCAATATAATTCCAAGAGAATCAATTAGACAGTCAGACTCAATCAAGGAAAATAAATCCAAGAGTTATATCTCTGTTTCTGAATGTAATTAGAAAATCAAACAGATGTGAATCCGTGAGTCTGATTATTATGAGAAACGACTTGAATGGTACCAAAGACCAATTTTCAAGTGTCAATCAATTTATATCAACAACCGAAGGCTGGATTATCTAATTGATTGAACCACGCACAACCTGTGATATTTCAATTATATAAACAAATATAAATATAATGCGGAAAAGAAATAACACAGACACCAGAAATTTTGTTGACGAGGAAACCGCAAATGTAGAAAAACCCTGGGACCTAGTCCATATTTGAACACCACACTGTATTAAGCCACTACATACACTAGCCTAATGCCAATTAACTTCAGACTGGAATGTGGTTGAGCCGTAACCAATCTCACACTGATCAAGGTATAGTCGCGTTCCTTACGCCTCTGAATCCCAGCAGGACTTTACGCACTTGATTCCTTTAGCTGATCTCACCCAAAACTAAGAGTTGCTACGACCCAAAGTCGAAGACTTGATAAACAAATCTGTCTCACCTGAGAAAAAGTATATTGAATAGATAAACTGTCTCCCACGAATAAACCTACGAGTTTTGTTCCATCTTTTGATAAATCAAGGTGAACAGAACCAATCAATAACCCGGACTTATATTCCCGAAGAACAGCCTAGTAATATCAATCACCTCACAATAACTTAACCATATGGTAGTGGAACAAGTTATTGTGGAATCACAAAGAATAAGACGAAGAGCTTTGTGATTACTTTATATATCTTACCTATCAGAGATAAATCTCGAGCAAATCTTAAAGAAGATAGTACTCAATACGATAGAACAAGTAAGATCAGAACACGCAACTACAGAGAAAATAGTTTTGTGTGGCTTCAGAATCCTAATGAAGTCTTCAAGTCGTTAACATATAATGGTTTTAGAAAAACCTAGGTCAAAGGAGAATCGACTCTAGTCGCAACTAGTATCACACATGAGGTGTGGGGATTAGGTTTCCCAGTTGCTAGAGTTCTCCCTTATATAGTCTTCAAATCAGGGTTTGATAACTTTGGGACAAAGCAATCAATATTCACCGTTACATGAAACCTGATTAGATTCAAGCCAATATCTTTCCACCATTAGATGGTCTTAGCTTGTTACACACAAATGAAATATACTTTCGTTTAGATATGGGTAACCGTACTAAACGTGTATATTGAGTTGGCTCAACAATAGTTAACCGAAGTTAGCAATATGAACACTTCTGTATTAACCTTGTTCATCTAACACTTCTAGATCACATATGATGATCAATCAAACAAGAATGATAATCAAATGAATCTAATTGTGTTACTCATAGAGTTGTTCAATTGTTTATATTCTCATAGAAGTATACAAGACACAATTGAAGAAAATCGGTTTTGATTCAAGAGAATCAATTCATGAACATTTAGCCACGGTTTGCAAAGATTGTATTCCTTATTATATAAATATTTTTTCATGAGTATGAAATCATATATAACTGATTTTAGAACTTGAACCACTTAAGTTTGCAAACGGGTACGTAAAATTAAGTTCCGGACATTGGTCTTAAACCAACAGTTGGCAAACGGGTATGCAAACTTTGGACCAGACGAACTCAGTTGAAACCGTATGTGAACGGGTACACAAACTTGGTTCACGGACTTCAACAGTTAAAACATTTTGCGAACGGGTACGCAAACTTATTTTCCGGTTCTAAATTCAGTCAAAACAGTTCGCACACTAAGTACACAAAGCGTAATGTATCCAGACATGGGTTTTGTTCTAAACTCCCATTTCAATCATTGAAACATCCTTAGAAGACGAAAATAGATGTTTCACACAAACTATTAGCTTATAAGTAATTTTAAGGTGATCGAATGATCAATACGAAACATTCTGAGTCTACATCAAATGACTATCTCACACAAATCATGTGGCAATTTCCACATGATCATCTTTTGACTTTCGTCAAGAATAATGATGAACATAGTTAAAGGAAAAATCTTTCCAACACATATTTCGATAAATAGATAAGCGAGTTATACTCAGCTCGAAATATCAAATGTGTATAATAACGAAGTCTATATAGCTATACGACTTTGTCTCAATAGGAGATAAAATAGAATAGACTTCTGACTGATACATGAGTTTAAGTCTCCACATACCATTTGTTAATGAAGTTCCTCTAAGCTTCCCTTAGTAGATCTTCGTCTTCAAACGATGAACGCCGTGAAGTCTAGGCTCAACTACATATTCTATCCTAATCCGAGACATAGCTATAAGTAGACTAGAAATCAAGACTTATAGTTTTGAAAACTAAACTTGACAAACAAGCTTGAGATAACAACGCTTGCGAGTTTGACCGAGCAGTGCTCTAACACCCTTATATAGTCTTCAAATCAGGGTTTGATAACTTTGGAACAAAATAATCATATTCACCGTTAGATGAAAACCTGATTAGATTCAAGCCAATATCTTTCCACCGTTAGATGGTTTTAGCTTGTTACACACAAATGAAATATACCTTCATTTAGATATGGGTAACCGTACCTAAATGTGTATATTGAGTTGGATCAACAATAGTTAACCGAAGTTAGCCATATGAACACTTTTGTATTAACCTTTCATCTAACACTTCTAGATCACATATGATGATCAATCAAACAAGAATGATAATCAAATGAATCTGATTGTGTTGCTCATAGAGTTTTTCAATTGTTTATATTCTCATAGAAGTATACAAGACACAATTGAAGCAAAATCGGTTTTGATTCAAGAGAATCAATTCATGAACATTTAACCATGATTTGCAAATATTGTATTCCTTATTATATAAATGTATTTGTTCATGAGTATTGATAGACGCATTTATGTGTCTATTTTGATCTCATTTATCTATTTTGTTAGTGCTCATTTTGTACTTATTTTGGCTTTTTATGTCTTTGTAGGTGTTTTTAGAGAAATAAACTTTTGCGGCGAAATTGGATCGAAAAGTGGTATTTGCGCTCGTGGGAGAAAATTACTATTCGGACTCTCAATTTGGATAAGGGGCGCCTTAATTACTAAGGGACACCCACTTGTTATTTACACCCAGGACACCCCAAGTGCTATTTACACCCCAACTCAGGATAAGGGGCATTCCTCCTTCATTGTTTAAAAATAGAAATTGGCGGGAAAATATTACAGTAGTATTACGAGTTTTCTTTGGATTGATTTTCGTTGAGTTTTGTCGGATTTTCTCGATCAGTTGGATTGGATTGGGCCTCTTTGGATGAAACGGGAGCGGTAATATAGTTAGAATTGCTAAAGAAGGGTTTCTACACTCAGTTCTCGACAAAACAGAGAAGAAAAAAATTCTCGGGTCTTTGTTATATTTTTGGAAGAGTTTTTAGAAGAATTAAACACGGGGATTAACTGGTGACCTAATAACAAAGTAAGTTGACGTGTTTAGGAGATTAAAAAGGGATCAAAAACTCTTATATGTGGAAATTATCACGATACAGGGAGAAAAATATCTCGAGGGATTATTCTAAACAGGGAAGCTACGTAAAAAAATAAAGAGAGACTATCCTGTTGTGAGATTAACTACCAAGTTTAGAAGAGTTTTGGACCAATCGGACTCTGTTAGAGACGTGTAAGAAGTTTGGAAGAAAGAAAAATTCCGTGACTTGGCCGTGAAGAAGGGAAAGAAATATTGGAAGATTTTGGGATATTAATTCGACCTGTGGGTGTATAAAAAGGTTTGGAGAGTACCAGATAGGGATTGGAGACTTTGGGGGGTGAAGTAAGAAGCCGCAGAACCGGAGCAGAGAAGTGCAGGCGAGTTTGCGAAAGCACAAAGCGAGGAAGAAGAGAAGGAGTTGCAGAGCACGACACTAGAGAAGTGTCGTTCTCAAGAACCCTAAATCAAGAACATTGGACAAATAAAGACGGTCGCATGATCCTCTTTGTATTAATAAACTATCATTGTTCAACAGTCTTAAAAATTGTAACAATAACGCCTGTAACACTAGTGCAGCGTTGCGAAACTCTGTTTTCATATATTTCTCAATAAAAACACCTTTTTGAGCCATGTTTCTATCATTTGGGTGCGTTTTGAGAATGAGGAGCTAAACCCCAACACTGGGACGACGGAGAAAGCCAAGTTCACAATTGTTTGGTAATTATAATTGATTCTAATGACTTTCTGCATTGATTTTTAATCGATTTATGATTTTCATTGATTATTTGTGATTTTGTATGATAGCGTATGCTTAGTCTAAGAACTCTTGATGCGCTATGCTTATGATTTACATCTAATTCTTTATAAAATCTACTTTTGGCAAAGAAATAGAGTCTAGAAAAGAGCTAAAATTGTTATGAATCATTGTATGAACCAATTGATTGTGAAGTTTGGTGGAATCTGAAGTTCTAGTATCTCTCGATTTTTGTGACAAACTTGTGTATATATTTTCTATTATTAAATTCTGAAATCAAATCTTTACAAGCCCGAGTTGAACGAACTTTTACTACCACTTTACAAACAACTTCAAAATCACATCAATTTTTGGCGCCGCCGACGCGGACTTGTATTTAGATTTGTTTTAGGTTTATTTTTATTATTTTTTGTTCTTTTTTACGCCTTTGGTATTTTTTGATTCTTTTCAGATTTGGAGCGAAGCTACGAGGAAAGAAAAAGTGCTATAAAGGAAAGCATCGCCAAAGAAGGAAAGAAAAGAGGAGTCCAAGGAGTGAAGAAGATTTTGTATATATTTATTTTATTTAGACTTTATTTCTTTTTATTTTTAGAAACTGTAAATAGGGTTTCATTGTTGTAATTTTTCTTCTTATTTTTGGACACTTTTTTTGGACTTTATTTTTTTTTTTGGACTGGACATTATTTTTAAAACCCTAAGGAAGGGTTAAAAATTAAATAAAACTGTTTGCAGGGAAGGACGACAGTTACGATACTGTCTCGGCCCCTTGGGTTCGTACACTGACATAGGAGTCGGTGGCCTGAGTCGACTTCAACGGTTCATCGCCCGTCTGGTACGGGAGGTAAGACTCTATCCACCCACGAATCCCCTGTCAATGGGTTTTATTCTGTGTGACAACTCACACCCCTGCAATAGAATGTCGAACTGGTATTACAATAGCCAATACAACGAATATCCGACTGAGTTTCAAAATGGACGTTACTACTTTGACCATAGTGTGAATAGTGGTTGGGAACATCAGCCTTTTCAAGGTTATGGCTCATACCATGATGAGCCCAATTACTATCCACACACGCACGGGTCATACGAGCAAAATTCCTCTCTACTAGAGTCCGCACGTAAGTTAGCTGAGTCAGCACAAAAGTTACTTGAGTCGACACGTAGTTCAATTTGAGATGAATAACTTAGTTATGGACGAAGGAAATGCAACGTGTGAACATTCTTTCCTAGATAAAATCAGGAAGTCATGTGAGTCAACTCAGAAAATGTTGTTAGAGGCCCAGGAAAGAACTACTCAAGATAGTCTTAATTTCCAATATAGTGTTTCCAATAGTACCCTTGAAAATGAGGATAGTTATTTGCATAATCAAGATGACGAGGTTAGAATTGGTAACACTACATTTTTAGACGAGGTTCGACCATTTTCATGTTATTACAATGATGATTATGATGAGGATAGTGTTGATGAAGAATTTGAAATATTTAGGCATAGTGATCAGGAATTTGTTACTCCAACTGAGCTTTATAATGATAATGTTATTTCTAGTTCGAATCCAAATAATTTTAATAATTATTCACCTATTCAAAAGGACGAGGATTTGACTAGAGATACCACCGTTTTAGACGATGTAGTATTTCCTTATGATTACGAAGCCGATGATAGTTTTGAGGAACGAGTTTATTCTGAGAATATTGTTTTCGAGTCTAGCGATTTAGAAACATTAGTCTTAGATAAAGAAGATGAACTCGTAGAGCTTTTAAATATGAGTGAGGATGCACCTTTAAATTGTAACTTAGAAGAAGCAATTGACCATTTTCAGGATTCCGATGATCTAGAAATTAGGGAAATTGTAGATAGTCTATCTAGAGACACCCAAAACTCTAAGTTTGGGGGTGATTATCATTCTCCTTGTGCCTTACCTTTTGCTCTTACAGAGATCCTCACTTGGGACTTGATATATGTGCCTCAACCATTTTACAAGATTATCTTCATACACATTTTCCTGAACTTAGTGATGTCCATAAAGAAGTTCAGTTGTTAGAAACCCATCCTCTAGTTGATGTGGTTAGCCCGGGTTATGATACCCATATTGACTTTGTTTTCCCACCAAATATTTTTCAACCAATTGTGGGAATGTATGAGTTCAAGATGTGTCAATTATTTAGTTTTGAGACTAAACCTAAGTACTTTAGGAAATTAGTATCGACACATTTGCTTAAGATTATTTGCCGTTTCATCGTGGTCAATTGTGTGAGTCAAAACCGATTGACTTTAAGGATCCGCAATTATTCAAAGTTATTATTATGTGCTTCTAAGTTCTTATTTGAGTTTTTACAAACTTTACAACTCCGAATCGGATCTTAGCTTTGAGGAAATCCAACCCATGAAAATATTTTATCTCGACCCAGTTATAGAGCCTGAACCTGAACCACAGCTAGATGTAGTTGTCTTAAACAGGAAACTAGACAAGGGTGTGCTTTATTTGTTAATTTTCTTGGCAGGTTGGAGATTCCTTTTACTTGTGATAGCTCTATTTGGTTTTGATGACCCACAGATATTTCGGCTATTACTTTATGATTTTATGAGGTGACTAATCCTTTCTTAGTCTGGCTGAAGACTTTAAACTTAGCACTTCTTGGGAGGTAACCCAATATTCATGCGACACGGTAATATCTTTCCTTATCTCTTTTGCTTCAAATGGTAACAGTTTCTCCTTGTTCATGCGTTTAATTTTATCTTTAGAACATTGAGGACAATGTTAGATTTAAGTTTGGGGGTATGGGAGAAACATTTTAGTTGCATTGTTAAACTCTAGAGCCTATAAATTTATGCTTATTAAGGATGGCACTAACCAATCTAAGTGGATGGAAGCATTTTGGTTGTAGGAGTTGAGGAAACAATCTGATTATATGGAAACATCTAAAGAGTCTATTCATAAAAGCACAGAGCTCAGGTGTTAGAATTAAAGAAGAAAAAACATGGTAGTTTCGCCATATCTCGTTGAATCCTTTTCACTTCTATTTTTATTTTGTTTTCTTTAAAATATGTTTCTCTAAGTGATTATGTGGGGCTCACGATTCAAGTTGTTACCACTGCTAGGGCGAAATAGAGTGATTGAGATACAAAAAAAAAAAAAAAAAAAAAAAAATTAGACCAGACCATCAGACCAACCGGAATAAATTCAATAAAGTCGACCACTGGAACCCTTGTATATGCCAGTTGTGTTGACCTATAGTTAGGATTATCGACACTGGTTCCCTTGTATATGCCAGTGTGTTGATATTAGTCCAGACCAGTATCTCAATCCATTAGGATAGGTTCAATGTGGCAGTGGCCTTCAGACAGATATGAGAAACACCGTTCACCTTAGTCAACATCAAAACCATCTACGTTTTTCTCATCCATCTTCTTAATCTTTCCATGTGATTGGTTGACTCCGGTTATGATGTCCAGAAACTATCTGAGTAGAGCTCTGTCACTTATATATGAATTTTAGTATGCTTGAGTGCAAACTCGTGTACAACAATTGGAATTTGGCATCAGGGTACTTCCTTCTGTAGTCAATAAGTATGCCAACCAAGGAGATTCTTTAGTGCCTTCCAAGGTTCTGCGTAGATAGTTAGGGTCTGGAGTGTAAAGGTTTTGTGGGTACACCTCTGGTAAACCCTCCCGAGACTATAACTCGGCCACTAGGGCCACCTAGGGGTTTAAAGGCTTATTGCATACGCTAAATGCAATCGACGATGCCTGCGACAGTGAGTTAGGATTTTATTTTCTAGATTTGATTTTCTCGAGGACGAGCAAATAATAAGTTTGGGGTATTTGATAGACGCATTTATGTGTCTATTTTGATCTCATTTATCTATTTTGTTAGTGCTCATTTTGTACTTATTTTGGCTTTTTATGTCTTTGTAGGTGTTTTTAGAGAAATAAACTTTTGCGGCGAAATTGGCTCGAAAAGTGGTATTTGCGCTCGTGGGAGAAAATTACTATTCGGACTCTCAATTTAGATAAGGGGCGCCTTAATTACTAAGGGACGCCCACTTGTTATTTACACCCAGGACACCCCAAGTGCTATTTACACCCCAACTCAGGATAAGGGGCATTCCTCCTTCATTGTTTAAAAATAGAAATTGGCGGGAAAATATTACAGTCGTATTACGAGTTTTGCTGGATTGATTTTCGTTGAGTTTTTGTCGGATTTTCTCGATCAGTTGGATTGGATTGGGCCTCTTTGGATGAAACAGGAGCGGTAATATAGTTAGAATTGCTAAAGAAGGGTTTCTACACTCAGTTCTCGACAAAACAGAGAAGAAGAAAATTCTCGGGTCTTTGTTATATTTTTGGAAGAGTTTTTAGAAGAATTAAACACGGGGATTAACTGGTGACCTAATAACAAAGTAAGTTGACGTGTTTAGGAGATTAAAAAGGGATCGAAAACTCTTATATGTGGAAATTATCACGATAGAGGAAGAAAAATATCTCGAGGGATTATTCTAAACAGGGAAGCTACGTAAAAAAAATAAAGAGAGACTATCATGTTGTGAGATTAACTACCAAGTTTAGAAGAGTTTTGGACCAATCGGACTCTGTTAGAGACGTGTAAGAAGTTTGGAAGAAAGAAAAATTTCGTGACTTGGCCGTGAAGAAGGGAAAGAAATATTGGAAGATTTTGGGAGATTAATTCGACCTGTGGGTGTATAAAAAGGTTTGGAGAGTACCAGAAAGGGATTGGAGACTTTGGGGGGGTGAAGTAAGAAGCCGCAGAACCGGAGCAGAGAAGTGCAGGCGAGTTGCAGAAAGCACAGGCGAGGAAGAAGAGAAGGAGTTGCAGACGACACTAGAGAAGTGTCGTTCTCAAGAACCCTAAACTGAAGAACATTGGACAAACAAAGACGGTCGCAGTCCTGTTGTATTAATAAACTATCGTTGTTCAACAGTCTTAAAAATTGTAACAATAACGCCTGTAACACTAGTGCAGCGTTGCGAAACTCTGTTTTCATATATTTCTCAATAAAAACACCTTTTTGAGCCATGTTTCTATCTTTTGGGTGCGTTTTGAGAATGAGGAGCTAAACCCCAACACTGGGACGACGGAGGAAGCCAAGTTCACAATTGTTTGGTAATTATAATTGATTCTAATGACTTTCTGCATTGATTTTTAATCGATTTATGATTTTCATTGATTATTTGTGATTTTGTATGATAGCGTATGCTTAGTCTAAGAACTCTTGATGCGCTATGCTTATGATTTACATCTAATTCTTTATAAAATCTACTTTTGGCAAAGAAATAGAGTCTAGAAAAGAGCTAAAATTGTTATGAATCATTGTATGAACCAATTGATTGTGAAGTTTGGTGGAATCTGAAGTTCTAGTATCTCTCGATTTTTGTGACAAACTTGTGTATATATTTTCTATTATTAAATTAGAAATCAAATCTTTACAAGCCCGAGTTGAACGAACTTTTACTACCACTTTACAAACAACTTCAAAATCACATCAATTTTTGGCGCCGCCGACGCGGACTTGTATTTAGATTTGTTTTAGGTTTATTTTTATTATTTTTTGTTCTTTTTACGCCTTTGGTATTTTTTGATTCTTTTCGATTTGGAGCGAAGCTACGAGGAAAGAAAAAGTGCTATAAAGGAAAGCATCGCCAAAGAAGGAAAGAAAAGAGGAGTCCAAGGAGTGAAGAAGATTTTGTATATATTTATTTTATTTAGACTTTATTTCTTTTTATTTTTAGAAAATGTAAATAGGGTTTCATTGTTGTAATTTTTCTTCTTATTTTTGGACACTTTTTTTGGACTTTATTTTTTTTTTGGACTGGACATTATTTTTAAAACCCTAAGGAAGGGTTAAAAATTAAATAAAACTGTTTGCAGGGAAGGACGACAAGATTACGATCTCATGTCTCGGCCCCTCGGGTTCGTACACGACATAGGAGTCGGTGGCCCGAGTCGACTTCAACGGTTCATCGCCCGCCTGTACGGAGGTAAGACTCTATCCACCCACGAATCCCCTGTCAATGGGTTTTATTCTGTGTGACAACTCACACCCCTGCAATAGAATGTCGAACTGGTATTACAATAGCCAATACAACGAATATCCGACTGAGTTTCAAAATGGACGTTACTACTTTGACCATAGTGTGAATAGTGGTTGGGAACATCAGCCTTTTCAAGGTTATGGCTCATACCATGATGAGCCCAATTACTATCCACACACGCACGGGTCATACGAGCAAAATTCCTCTCTACTAGAGTCCGCACGTAAGTTAGCTGAGTCAGCACAAAAGTTACTTGAGTCGACACGTAGTTCAGCTGAGATGAATAACTTAGTTATGGACGAAGGAAATGCAATGTGTGAACATTCTTTTCTAGATAAAATCAGGAAGTCATGTGAGTCAACTCAGAAAATGTTGTTAGAGGCCCAGGAAAGAACTACTCAAGATAGTCTTAATTTCCAATATAGTGTTTCCAATAGTACCCTTGAAAATGAGGATAGTTATTTGCATAATCAAGATGACGAGGTTAGAATTGGTAACACTACATTTTTACACGAGGTTCGACCATTTTCATGTTATTACAATGATGATTATGATGAGGATAGTGTTGATGAAGAATTTGAAATATTTAGGCATAGTGATCAGGAATTTGTTACTCCAACTGAGCTTTATAATGATAATGTTATTTCTAGTTCGAATCCAAATAATTTTAATAATTATTCACCTATTCAAAAGGACGAGGATTTGACTAGAGATACCACCGTTTTAGACGATGTAGTATTTCCTTATGATTACGAAGCCGATGATAGTTTTGAGGAACGAGTTTATTCTGAGAATATTGTTTTCGAGTCTAGCGATTTAGAAACATTAGTCTTAGATAAAGAAGATGAACTCATAGAGCTTTTAAATATGAGTGAGGATGCACCTTTCAATTGTAACTTAGAAGAAGCAATTGACCATTTTCAGGATTCCGATGATCTAGAAATTAGGGAAATTGTAGATAGTCTATCTAGAGACACCCAAAACTCTAAGTTTGGGGGTGATTATCATTCTCCTTGTGCCTTACCTTTTGCTCTTACAGAGATCCCTCACTTGGGACTTGATATATGTGCCTCAACCATTTTACAAGATTATCTTCATACACATTTTCCTGAACTTAGTGATGTCCATAAAGAAGTTCAGTTGTTAGAAACCCATCATCTGGTTGATGTGGTTAGCCCAGGCTATGATACCCATATTGACTTTGTTTTCCCACCAAATATTTTTCAACCAATTGTGGGAACGTACGAGTTCAAAATGTGTCAGTTATTAAGTTTTGAGACTAAACCTAAGTACTTTAGGAAATTAGTACTGACACATTTGCTTAAGATTGACTGCCAGTTTCATCGTGGTCAATTGTGTGAGTCAAAACTGATTGACTTTAAGGATCCGCAATTATTCAGGTTATTATTATGTGCTTCTAAGTTCTTATTTGAGTTTTTACGAACTTTACAACCTGAACTGGATCTTAGCTTTGAGGAAATCCAACCCATGAAAATATTTTATCTCGACCCAGTTATAGAGCCTGAACCTGAACCACAGCTAGATGTAGTTGTCTTAAACAGGAAACTAGACAAGGGTGTGCTTTATTTGTTAATTTTCTTGGCAGGTTGGAGATTCCTTTTACTTGTGATAGCTCTATTTGGTTTTGATGACCCACAGATATTTCGGCTATTACTTTATGATTTTATGAGGTGACTAATCCTTTCTTAGTCCTGGGTCAAGACTTTAAACTTAGCACTTCTAGGGAGGTAACCCAATATTCATGCGACACGGTAATATCTTTCCTTATCTCTTTTGCTTCAAATGGTAACAGTTTCTCCTTGTTCATGCTTTTAATTTTATCTTTATAACATTGAGGACAATGTTAGATTTAAGTTTGGGGGTATGGGAGAAACATTTTAGTTGCATTGTTAAACTCTAGAGCCTATAAATTTATGCTTATTAAGGATGGCACTAACCAATCTAAGTGGATGGAAGCATTTTGGTTGTAGGAGTTGAGGAAACAATCTGATTAGATGGAAACATCTAAAGAGTCTATTCATAAAAGCACAGAGCTCAGGTGTTAGAATTAAAGAAGAAAAAACATGGTAGTTTCGCCATATCTCGTTGAATCCTTTTCACTTCTATTTTTATTTTGTTTTCTTTAAAATATGTTTCTCTAAGTGATTAGGTGGGGCTCACGATTCAAGTTGTTACCACTGCTAGGGCGAAATAGAGTGATTGAGATACAAAAAAAAAAAAAAAAAAAAAAAATTAGACCAGACCATCAGACCAACCGGAATAAATTCAATAAAGTCGACCACTGGAACCCTTGTATATGCCAGTAGTGTTGACCTATACTTAGGATTATCGACACTGGTTCCCTTGTATATGCCAGTGTGTTGATATTAGTCCAGACCAGTATCTTAATCCATTAGGATAGGTTCATTTTGGCAGTGGCCTTCAGACAGATATGAGAAACACCGTTCACCTTAGTCAACATCAAAACCATCTACGTTTTTCTCATCCATCTTCTTAATCTTTCCATGTGATTGGTTGACTCCGGTTATGATGTCCAGAAACTATCTGAGTAGAGCTCTGTGACTTATATATGAATTTTAGTATGCTTGAGTGCAAACTCGTGTACAACAATTGGAATTTGGCATCGTGGTACTTCCTTTCCGTAGTCAATAAGTATGCCAACCAAGGAGATTCTTTAGTGCCTTCCAAGGTTATTGCGTAGATAGTTAGGGTCCTGAGTGTAAAGGTTTTGTGGGTACACCTCGGTAAACCCTCCCGAGACTATAACTCGGCCACTAGGGCCACCTAGGGGTTTAAAGGCTTATTGCATACGCTAAATGCAATCGACGATGCCTGCGACAGGTGAGTTAGGATTTTATTTTCTAGATTTGATTTTCTCGAGGACGAGCAAATAATAAGTTTGGGGGTATTTGATAGACGCATTTATGTGTCTATTTTGATCTCATTTATCTATTTTGTTAGTGCTCATTTTGTACTTATTTTGGCTTTTTATGTCTTTGTAGGTGTTTTTAGAGAAATAAACTTTTGCGGCGAAATTGGCTCGAAAAGTGGTATTTGCGCTCGTGGGAGAAAATTACTATTCGGACTCTCAATTTAGATAAGGGGCGCCTTAATTACTAAGGGACGCCCACTTGTTATTTACACCAGGACACCCCAAGTGCTATTTACACCCCAACTCAGGATAAGGGGCATTCCTACTTCATTGTTTAAAAATAGAAATTGGCGGGAAAATATTACAGTCGTATTACGAGTTTCTTTGGATTGATTTTCGTTGAGTTTTTGTCGGATTTTCTCGATCGGTTGGATTGGATTGGGCCTCTTTGGATGAAACAGAGCGGTAATATAGTTAGAATTGCTAAAGAATGGTTTCTACACTCGGTTCTCGACAAAACGAGAGAAGAAGAAAATTCTCGGGTCTTTGTTATATTTTTGGAAGAGTTTTTAGAAGAATTAAACACGGGGATTAATCGGTGACCTAATAACAAAGTAAGTTGACGTGTTTAGGAGATTAAAAAGGGATCGAAAACTCTTATATGTGGAAATTATCACGATAGAGGAAGAAAAATATATCGAGGGATTATTCTAAACAGGAAGCTACGTAAAAAAATAAAGAGAGACTATCATGTTGTGAGATTAACTACCAAGTTTAGAAGAGTTTTGGACCAATCGGACTCGTTAGAGACGTGTAAGAAGTTTGGAAGAAAGAAAATTTCGTGACTTGGCCGTGAAGAAGGGAAAGAAATATTGGAAGATTTTGGGAGATTAATTCGACTGTGGGTGTATAAAAAGGTTTGGAGAGTACGCAGAAGGGATTGGAGACTTTGGGGGGGGTGAAGTAAGCCGCGAACCGGAGCGAGAGAAGTGCAAAGAGTTGCGAAAGCACGGGCGAGGAAGAAGAGAAGGAGTTGCAGACGACACTAGAGAAGTGTCGTTCTCAAGAACCCTAAACTGAAGAACATTGGACAAACAAAGAGGCAGTGTGATCCGTTGTATTAATAAACTATCGTTGTTCAACGTCTTAAAAATTGTAACAATAACGCCCGTAACACTAGTGCGGCGTTGCGAAACTCTGTTTTCATATATTTCTCAATAAAAACACCTTTTTGAGCCATGTTTCTATCTTTTGGGTGCGTTTTGAGAATGAGGAGCTAAACCCCAACACTGGGACGACGGAGGAAGCCAAGTTCACAATTGTTTGGTAATTATAATTGATTCTAATGACTTTCTGCATTGATTTTTAATCGATTTATGATTTTCATTGATTATTTGTGATTTTGTATGATAGCGTATGCTTAGTCTAAGAACTCTTGATGCGCTATGCTTATGATTTGTAGGATCATAATATCGCAACAGACAAGGTTTGCGGGATTAATAAACGACGGTGTCGAGAGGGAGTCGCAGGGAGCTAAAATCAACGACGCAACGAATAACTACGAGCAAAACAATTGGAAGACATGAGATCTGGCGAAGGCTAAGAAGTGTCGCGAGAATGAACATTTCTACATCTGCGACACTTCGCGGGACATTCCCGAAAACAAAGGATAGCTTAGCTGTCTACCACTATGTATTACCCTATATAAAGGGTTGAGTGAATCTGAGGAAAGGGGAGATCTTTTGGGAATTGTTGAGCAAGTCATTAGGAGAGAGAAAGCTTAAGAGCGTTTTAATTCCTAAGTGTAACTCTATTTTCCTGTGTAAACATTCCATGAATCCAATCAATAAATATTCTTGATCTTACATCTTTCAAGGGATTAATTAAGCAAAATCGAGTAAGGGGTGTAGTGTGGGATTTCCTGCCACTACATATGCGCTAGAAACAGGGAGGAACTTTGGTAAAAGAGAGAAGATTGCAATTAAAATTGTTTGAATCAGAAAAATGAGAAAGAAAAATTTTAGATCGGATGAAAAAGATATGGCATACAGCACAGGTATAAGAGTAATGATTAGCGAGTTTCATGAAAATATCAGAGGAAGAATACACAAACGAGATTTTGAAGGAAGGAAGATTACGGATAGAGAAATAACATCACCTTTGAAGGATTGGGAGAAGCAAGAGATAACATTCACGGCGGGGGAAATATCCAAAGAAAATTTGGATCACACATCTCCATTGGTAATTGCAATTAACGCGTATAAGGAAGGAGAGGAATCGGAGAACACGGTGAAAACATGGGTGGTGAATGGAGTTTTAATTGATATAGGGAGTCTGGTGAACATCATGTTCTATCACGCTTACAAAAAGATGGGATATAAAGACGAAGAAATGACTTTCGCGGCATACAATATTCAAGGTTTTGGTAAATCCATAACAAAAGTTAGAGGGGAGATAAAAATACGTATTCCATTAGGAAGAATCGAAACACAGGTGACATTGAGCGTAGTAGATATGGAATCACCGTATAACTTATTACTAGGAAGACCATGGGTACATGCAATAAAAGCTGTGGCGTCGACGCTTCATCAATGTATCAAGTTTCCTACACCAACCGGAATAGGCGAGATCAAAGGGGATACTGCTAAAGGAAGAATATATTATCAAAATGAAGTAAAGTGTTGCGAGGAACAAGTAAACAAGCAAAAGAATATATCTAAGCACCGCAAAAAGATGGCGAGGGCGGCTAAGAAAGAAGAAGAGTTCAGAGTTTACATGATCAGAGCGAAGGAAGGAAAAGGCATACCTAGCGAGATCTCGGGAGAAGAAAATGATCCCGCGAAAGAACGAAAGGACCAACCCCTATGGGAGAACCGAAGGCCAGTTATGTCGCGGTAGAGCAAACCAAAGAAGTGAATATTGGAACTAAGGAAAAACCCAAGATGCTGAAGATTGGAACTAACATGGGAGCGGAAGAAGAGAAAAGAACTGTCGATCTATTGCGGAATTATAAAGATATCTTCGCATGGGATATGGATGAAGTGCCCGGTATAGATCCATCGTAGCACTTGTCACAAGTTGGAAATTGATAAAAATGTGAAGCCATTCAAACAAAGAATTAGAAAGATAGCAAGCAGTATCACCCTCGAGATAGAAGAAGAATTGCGAAGATGATTCGGATGCGGGAATTATTAGACAAGCAAAATATCCCGAATGGATAGCGAATATGGTTATAGTTCCAAAGAAGAACAAGGGAATAAGGATTTGCATTGATTTCACCGATCTAAATAAAGCTTGCCCTAAAGACAGGTTTTCCATTAATGACATTCCACAATTGGTCGAATCAGCAGCCGGGAACGAAAGAGTATCATCGCTGGACGGATACAAAGGTTACAATCAAATTCCTCTCGCCGAGGAAGACCAAGAGCACACTGCTTTCTTCGCTCCAAGAGGATTATACTGTTATACTAAAATGTCGTTTGGTTTGCGAAATGCCGGAGCAACGTATCAAAGGATGGTAGAAAATGTATTCGCAGAATGGATACATAAAACACTAGAGGTATACGTCGATGACATGCTAGTGAAAAGTAAAAGGTCAGAAGATCACGTGCGAGACCTGAAAGAAATTTTTGAACAAATGAGGCGTTTCAACATCAAAGTCAATCCAGAAAAATGTACCTTCTGAGTTGCGTCGGGAAGTTCTTGGGTTACATTATATCAAAGGAAGGAATACATGTTGACCCGGAGAAAGTAAAAGCAGTTCGTGATATGCCGACACCTGCGACAAGTAAAGGATGTTCAAAAGCTGAATGGGTTACTAGCATCGCTAGGAAGGTTCATCTCGCGGTCATCTGATAAATGTAAACACTTTTTAGTGTTACAAAAAAGGGTCGAAATTTAAATGGACGGACGAATGTGAAAAGGCTTTACAAGGGATCAAAGAGCATTTAATGGATATATCCATTATGCGTATGTAACTGTGAGAGGAATTATTAATATACCTCGCGACAACATCGCATGCCTTAAGTGCGGTTTTTACTGCGAATGGACCAGGAGTAGAAAAACCAATTTATTATATCAAAGAAAACTTTTAATGCTGCAGAAAGAAATTATTCGAAGATTGAAAAACTAATCCTGGCGTTAGTCTATGCGTCGTTTAAACTTCGCATATATTTTCAGGCACATACTGTTAGAGTGGTAACGAAGGTACCAATCGAGTCAGTAATGAAAAATTCAAAAAGATCAGGAAGAGTTGAAAGATGGAATGCTCAAATAAGCCATTACAAACTCAAATATGAAATATTATCTTCAACCAAGTCACAGGTTGTCGCAGACTTTCTGGCGGAATTTCCTTTGGAGGAAGATGAAGCAGTGGATGAAATGATGGATGTATAAGAAGAGCATGGAGATCCAAAAGATTTGTTAACTGAGCCAGATCGGTGGGAAATATTAGTGGATGGATCATCCAATGGAGAAGGTAAAGGAGTGGGAATTGTTGTGATTTCGCCAGAAGGCAATAAGTTAGCTTTTGCTTTTAGATTGGAATTTGAGTCTACCAATAATGAAACGGAGTATGAAGCTATAATACATGCTCTAAGATTTGCAATAGAAATGAAATTGGAGAATGTAAGGATTACCGATGACTCGCAATTGGCAACTGGGGATAACGTAGAAGTATGCTACAAATGATCCATCCCTACGTAAATACGAGAAGCTTGTAGAAGTGTTGTCAGTACAGATACCGAAAATAAAATGGAGGCACATATCAAGGAGAGATAATAGACTCGCAGACGCTTTTGCCTTTATATCAAGTATGATGACACCCAAGCTGCGAGGAATATCAAAATACGACGCCATCGGGCGCCATCAATTAATAAAGAGGAGGGACAAGAAGCAGATATAATGATGGTGGTAGATGAAATGCAATGTCGCGAGGAAGATTGGAGAGTAGAACTTCACGCGTACTTAATGAAAGGCGAGGTACCAAGAAATAGATTGGAAGCACACAAGTTAAAGAGTCGGACAACAAATTATGAATTACGAGATGGCGTGCTTTATCGGCGTTCTTTTGATGGACCTTCGCCGATGTCTAACAAGGAAAGAAGGAGAAACCATATTGAAGATGCTGCATAGTGGGGATGCCGGAAATCATAGCGGCGGGAGATCTTTGGCATATAAGGCAAAGACGCAAGGATATTATTGGCCATATATGCATGAGGACGCGAGAGCAATAGCCAGACGCTGCGAAGATTGCCAAAGACAAGGGAAGAAGATACATGCACCGGGAGCACCGTTAAATTCTTCGAGAAGTGTGTGGCCTTTTGGAAAATTGGGTTTAGATATCGTGGGACCATTTTTACCGGGAACAGGACAAAGAAGATACTTAATTGTCGCAACGGACTATTTCACAAAATGGGCGAGGTGAAAGCGGTTCAAAGACATTCGCGATAAGGATGTTTTTACTTTCATATTTGAAAATATTATATGCAGATTTGGGATCCCCGCACAATTGGTATCCGATAATGGGAAGCAGTTTGAAGGGCAAAATAGAGAGTTGATTCGCTCAATGCATTTCGGATAAGATGTGGAAAATCAACTCCATTATATCCACAAGCTAATGGCCAAGCGGAGGCAACAAACAAAACAATTGCCGATATATTGAAGAAAAAGTTGGAAGGACACAATAGGGGATGGTGCGAACAAGTACCCAATGCAAGTATGGGCCTATAATACAACTAGAAGAGAAGCCACAGAATGTCCCCTTTTTGCTTAAATTATGGAGTTGAAGCAAGATTCCCAACAGAGGTCGTGATTCCGACAACCAAAAAAGAGGTCCGGGAGAAAATCTTAGCGCAGCAACATTCTAATCAAGTTGGATGAATTGGAAGAAAACGAGAAAAGGCCTTGCGACACATGGAAAATTATCAAGACTCGGCTAGAGAATATAACAAGCGTGTAAAAATACGTGAGTTCCAACCAGGAGACTTGGTGTTGCGAGAAACCCCAATATATCAACGTGAAAGTGGAGGCAAGTTGGCGAGAAAATGGGATGGACCTTATATCATCAAAGAGGTAGTTGGTACAGGGGCATATAGATTGATGGATCCCGAAGGAAGAGATGTGGGACAAAAATTGGATAGACCATGGAATAGGTTATATCTAAAGAAATATTACCCGTAAAAACGAGAGAGGAAAAAGGAATCAAGATGAAGTACTTCTTCGCAAGAGATTTGCGACATTCAGTAAAATGCAGAGAAAATCCGCGAAGATCTCGCGACAAGAATAACAAAAAGTCATGAATGGCTCAACAAAACAACAAGAGATAATGAATGATTAAAAGAATGAATCGGCGAATATCTATAAGCAAAATAGCAAAATAGCAAATGAATGGGACGAACCTTTATGGCGTACACCCTAGTTCGCGAATAACATTTCGTAAGAGGCAAATGTAAGACCTAAAGTGCGTCATATAAGGGGGTATCTCTCGACATGGCTCTGGGGAAGGTTACACCGCTCCTGAAGCCCGAGTCATGAAAATTTGGGGCCCATGAAAGCCTATCCAGGGAGAGATACCTTGGATTCCCAACTATATAAGGTTATACCTGGTTGGGCGACCGAGGGTCTCTTCCAAGGAGTCGAGTGTATGCTCAAGGCGCCGAGGTACACGGTTGAGCAGTGCCCGGGATGGATGAACCTACCCCGGCCATTCTTGGCAAGTCTTGGCATATGTTGCACTCGCCCGAAGAAAACTCCACTTAGGGTGCAGTCTCGTAACCATAAACCATATAGGTATAAGGGATAAGAGGCTGCGAAAACAATCGGTTGTTGTTAAGACCGGATGGGAGGAGCTAGTCTTGTATGGCCGATGTTTCGCCTCCTTGAAGGGGCAACCGGGGAGATGATAAGGGCGACGCTTTCCATTAGGGGGAGTGTCAAAACAGACGCAAATGTCATAAGGCTATGTTTTCGCAAGAGAATTTAGGCTCGTCATATTTGTGCAATGATCCTGCAGAGGCAATAATACTAACGCGAGGGTAAGGCGAGATCAATGGGTCTTTACACTTTAAAGTGTACGGACGTCTGCGATTTCGTCGCACGACGGCAATGTCATGGGGCTTTATGTTCGCAAGGATATCTAGACCCGTCATATTGTCGCAACTAAAACATCCTGCAGAGGCAAAAATACTTGGAAAATGATAAGGCAAGATCAATGGGTCTTTACATGCAAGTGTAAAGACGTCCTGCGATCTTGTCGCGATGAAAGGTGGCGGTGGGAAGACCTCTAATTAGGGAGGTCTAACTTGGAAGACCACACAAAAATGATAAGGCAAGGTCAATGGGCCTCTCGCATGAAAATGTAAGGCGGCTCGCGACTTTGTCGCAGATGAGAAGAATTAAAATCAAATCCCTGATTGGGATGGATTTACTTAATAAAAAATTCAATGAGCAAACATGCTCGCAAGGTGGTCTTAACTAAGAAAGGAAGAAAGAAATATGGGAATTACTCAATCAAAGAGTTAAATCATTCACACAAAAAGAAATTCTGGCAAATTACAAAGAGAATTTAACTCTCTACATCAGCATTATCAAATACAGAGGATGGTTGAGACTTTTCTGCGCCCTTATCAGCTTCGCCTCCTTCAATTGGTGGATTTTCATCAGAAATATTTTCATTACCTTCGTTCTCGCCAGATACTGGATTTTCATCAGGAGTCTTTCTATTTGGATCTTCATCGACAACTTCCTTATCAGGGAGATCTTCGCAGCTTTCATATTCATAATCACTATCTGGAGCATTAGGAACTTCATCATCACTTACTTCCAAAGGATCGACGTGAATAGGATCAAGAGACTTCGACAGCAAAATATTATTCACAAGAACTTCCGCTTTAAGAGGGAATTGGCGAAGCAATGCCTTTTGACGATTCTTACTATCAATGTCCTTACAATAAGACATATAATCAAATCTTCGCTCTGCACGGTCGCGAGAACGAGCAAGAGACGCGGAGAGTAGTCCGTTTTCCTTGCGAATTTTAGAATAATCAGACCTGAGGGTGGAGATAGTGGAACGAAGCTTTCTCTCAGAGTCTGCATAACAAATACACAAGATCAGAGAAAATTCTTATCGAACATTATTGGCATTTTCAGGGTAATAAAGCATTCATGGAATAAATACATAAATTAAGATAGTCAAATAATTGACTACCTTCCTTTTGAGAAGTAAGATGTTGAATTAAAGCTGGGTTATTCCCAAACGGTCCATGACATCATCAAATGAATCTCCAACTAAGCCTTTCAATCGAGATCGCAAATTCTTTTCATTGGAAACAAGTATGGAATTTTCTACGCCAAAGTAGAGTTGGATTTTTCTAATTTGACACATTGTTCTTGGAATTGCTTCGCTTTTACACTCAAAGTTATTCTACCTTGAATAAGTTTATCTCTCTAAGCGATAATTTCTTCAAGTTGGTTTTTCAAAGTATGTTTAGTTTGTTCGTGTTCTTCACATAACTTTTGACAAGCATTATCTTGCTGCGAGTAGCTCGCCATCTTATTCAACAGAGAACGTTTCTCTTGAGAAAGAGTTCGATTCTCATCTGATAAAGTTTCCAACTCCAAATTAGTTTTAGTCAAAGAATAAGAGAGGCGAGATAAGTCATTACTTAATGAGACTTGCTTTTGCGATAAATCAAAATTCTCTTTAGACAAGTTATTTATTTGATCACCGCATAGGTATGAAGATTATCTAAGAGATTATACTGCTCCATCCAAGCATCTCTTTCAACTCGAACTTCTTCAACGATAGACTCTGTCTGATATATCTCCATTATTCGTTTCTGGTTTAATACTTGGAGGACGAGCAAGGGTTTGAGTTAAAAAAAAAAAAAAAAAAAAAAAAAAAAAAAAAAATTAAAAAGAAGAAGGGGGTGGCGAGAGCATACCTTTTAATTCTTCATTCTTCTTGCGAAGATTATCACAATCTAGTGAAATATTGAGAAATTTTTGATTTTCAAGGTGGAGATTATTACACTTCATGCCCATAACTTGGAGATCATCCTTGACTTATTAATCTCTTGAACTAAAGATGCTTGCGAGATCCTATCGGGACCAAGGTGCTTACTTAAAATCTCGCAGATATTGGATTTGATAGATCGCGAAGTCTTTTTGGCATCATTTACGAGGTCGAAAAGAACCTTAAAGGCCACATCTATCCCCTCCAAATTTTCTCGATCGGAGGAATTTGTTCAAACAAAGAAGACGAGTCGTCCTTTGTCAAAGGAACCTCATGAGAAGAGGAGGTTCCGGGGAGAGAGGTGATTGGAGAAATAGCAGTGGACATTGATAACGGAGGAGGTATAAGATCGTTTGTAGTAGGGACGGTTATAAGGAACTTGGTCTATGAGGAGTTGAGGTATAGAAATATTATTGCTGGTAATGTTACCTGAAGTAAGAGGCACAAAATTATCTTGCGAAGATTTCGCAGCCAGAGACGAAGGCGTGAATGAAGGAAATGGAACGTTGGGGTAACAGGTTTAGAGTAGCGAAGCTTTTGGGAATGCGACCGATGAGTTTTATCATCCTGCGAATGACAAATTAAATAAGAAACAGAGGCAACAACGCGTTGTTAATAAAAACAAATGTCCCTTAAATACCTTGTCGCTCGCAGACTGTCTTTTTGTAACCGTAGATTTTGCTCGCGAAGCGGGCTTTGGTTGCGTGAGGGATTCTTGTTGTGAAGTAGATTTCGATGGCGAGCCCAAAGAAAGAAGAGGGTCCTTCACGGTAAATTTAGTTCTGGGTTGGTTCTTGCTAAACAACAATGGCAGAAAAAGAATCACAAAGTTAATCATACCAGCGTGATTTTAACAAGAAAAGCCAATCTCAAATTTAATCAACCACAAAATCGCCGATATGGCAAAATTAACAAACCCGGACGCCATGAGAGTAACAACTCGGAAGGGAATAGCTAAAGTGATGAAGAAGAAGAGCACTTGCAGAACGATGAAGAAGAAGAACACTTGCAGACGATGAAGAAGATGAAAAGGAAAAGGAAAATTCTTCACAGGGGATGCTCCTATAAATAGATGAGAAAAATGTTATGACCGGATAACATTAAATGCAAGGTAAAAGAGGTAAATATAGACACGTGTCAGCAGTCATTGCTAAATCCAAGGAAACCTGACGGAAAGAACTTTAGTAGAATCCAAATATACAACGTATAGGCGAAGAGAAATTGCGAAATTGATTATTTTCTGTAATCCACGAGGCAAGAAAAGACACTTCGTATATATATTACAAAGAAGCTTCGGAACATCGCAAAAGAATAGAGGCAAGTACGTACTTTTCAAGACCAGTATTCTTCCGCTCGTTCCTTCACCAACAAAGATCAAAGATTACTGCTACAACAGATTTTTCCTTCAAGATCGCTCTACAAGCAATATTCAAGGAAAAAGAGGCAAGATGTAGGATCATAATATCGCAACAGACAAGGTTTGCGGGATTAATAAACGACGGTGTCGAGAGGGAGTCGCAGGGAGCTAAAATCAACGACGCAACGAATAACTACGAGCAAAACAATTGGAAGACATGAGATCTGGCGAAGGCTAAGAAGTGTCGCGAGAATGAACATTTCTACATCTGCATGACACTTCGCGGGACATTCCCGAAAACAAAGGATAGCTTAGCTGTCTACCACTATGTATTACCCTATATAAAGGGTTGAGTGAATCGAGGAGAGGGAGAGATCTTTTGGGAATTGTTGAGCAAGTCTTGCCAAGAGCAAGATCTCTTGAGGATAACGAAAAGTTGATGGGCAAATCCTTTTTGATTACAGCAAAATAACGATCCGCCAAAGACTTCATGAAATTGGGGGCAACAGTATTAACATCGAAATCAGAAGGATAAAGACCACAAACCCGAATGTATGCCTGCAATGCGTGATGGAAACTCGCCTGTGTTCCAAATGGATGCACCCTGCAACATAGTGTTTTGTAAATATTGAGTTTGAGCATAGGAAGCAAGATAACAGTACCTAGATGTGTCTGCCATAGTGTGTACTCCCAATCCACCATCTGAAATGGGAAGTGTAGCAATTCTCTGTTGTAGTTGCCCAAAGCCAACGCCATCACCAACCACCAAGTGCCTCAAATATTGAACCAGATGAGTGTTAAATAATGTTGTGGCAGACTGCAGTGCCAAGGGAGAAGTCGTACGCAACGTGAAATATAGCTTGGACACCCAAGTGCGATACGCAAGAGAAGCAACTCACTGTGGGTCTTTTAGCTTTTTAATGGAGTTCATTAAATGTACATACTTTGTAGGATCAGAATATCGCAACTCCAATACTTCGCGAGATTAATAAACGACTGCGTCGCGAAGGAGTCGCATGGTGGTAAATAAATGACGTAATAGATGACGGCAGTCTTAACATGAGGAAAGTGTGAAGACTTGGCGAGATTTAGGAGTGTCGCGAGGACAAGAAGTTACACATTCGCGAGGATTCGCGAGTCGTTCCGAAAATAAAGGACAACTTAGTTGTCATCCACTATGTAATACCCTATATAAAGGGTCGAGTAAGTCTCGTTGTAAGGGGAGGATTCTTTTGAATTGTTAAGCAAGTCATTAGGAGAGAGAAAATCAAGAGTGAATGTAATTTCTTTAGCTCTGTTCTACATTTCTTTGTAAACCTTTCAAGAAATCAATTAATAAAACACATTATTATTCATCTTCAAATGGATTGATTAAGCAAATTCGAGTGAGGGGTGTAGTGTAGGATTTCCCGCAACTACATATGCGCTAGAAACAGGGATTGAAGAAGATTGAAGATCGAAGAGTGCAGTTAAAATCGTTTAAATCAAGAAAATGAGAAAGGAAAATGTTAAATCAGATGAGGTAGAGGAGTTAAGAAACAAGGAATATAATGAAGATATGGAATACAATTCAATGGTTAATGAATTCCACGAAAATATTAGAGGAAGGATACATAAACGAGATTTTGAAGAAAAGAAGATTATAGATGAGGAGAAGACATCGTCTTTGAAGGAATGGGAGAAACAGAAAATAACGTTCACAGCAGCAGAAGTGCCTAGAGAAAGTTTGAATCATATATCTCCACTAGTGATCACGATAAATGCAAGCAGAAAAAGAGAAGAATCGGCAAAAGCAGTGGAAGAATGGGAAATAAATAGAACTTTGGTGGATACAGGGAGTTTGGTGAGTATCATGTTTTATCATACCTACAAAAAATTAGGATATAAAGATGAAGAAATGAGTTCCCTAAGGTATTATATTCATGGTTTTGGAAAATCTATAACAGTACCTAAAGGAGAGATAAAATTACGAATTTTACTCGGAGAAATTGAAACACATGTAACATTAAGTATAGTGGATATGGAATCGCCATACCACATATTGTTAGGGAGACCTTGGGTACATGCAATAAAGGCTGTAGCGTCAACACTCCATCAGTGCATCAAATTTCCTATGCCGAGTGGAATTGGTGAAATCAGAGGAGATATTGATAAAGGAAGAATATACCATCAAATCGAAGTAAAGCATTATGAAGGGCAAGTGAAGAAGCGAAAAGATCGTAGGAAGATGATAAAAGCAAACTAAAAAGAAGAAGAATTTAGAATTTACATGATACGAGCAAAAGAGGGAAAAGGAATACCTGGCGAAATCATGGGAAAAGGGAGTGAGTTCGCGAAGGAAATGAGAGGACCAACTCCTATGGGAGAACCGAAGTCTAGTTATGTCGCAGTAGAACAAACGAAAGAAGTGAATTTGGAACCTAGGAGGAGCCTAAAATCTTAAAAATTGGGACTAAAATGGAAGCGGATGAAAAAAGAAGAACTGTTGAGTTGCTGCGAGATTACAAAGATATTTTCGCATGTGATATGGATGAAATGCATGGTATAGATCCATCAGTGGCTTGCCATAAATTGGAAATTGACAAGAATGTAAAACCATTTAAACAAAGAATTAGAAAGATCGCGACAGCATATCATCCTCAAATAGAAGAAGAATTGCGAGAAAATGTTGGACGCGGGAATTATTAGACAAGCAAAATATCCCGAATGGATAGCAAATATGGTTATAGTCCCAAAGAAGAAAAAAAGGAATAAGAATTTGTATAGACTTTACCGATCTAAACAAAGCTTGTCCTAAAGATAGTTTCCCATTACCGGATATTCCGCAATTGGTTGAAGATAGGAAACGAAAGGATATCATCTCTTGATGGATATAAGGGTTACAATCAAATTCCTCTCCGAAGAAGATCAAGAACATACTCGCTTTCTTTGCTCCAAGAGGATTGTACTTGTTATACAAAAATGCCGTTTTTGTCTGCGAAATGCGGTGCGACATACCAAAGAATGGTGGAGAAGGTGTTCGCGAGATGGATACACAAAACATTGGAGGTATACGTAGATGATATGTTAATAAAAAAGTAGAAAAGCAAAAGACCACGTACGGGATTTGAAAGAAATTTTTGAACAAATGAGGCAATTTAATATCAAAGTAAACCCGTAAAATGCACCTTTGGAGTCGCCTGGAAAAATTTTAGGGTACATTGTATCCAAAGAAGGAATTCAAGTCGACCCGGAAAAAGTACAAGCGGTTCGCGATATGCCAACACCCCATGACAATAAAAGATGTTCAAAAGTTAAATGGGTTGTTAGCTTCGCTAGGGAGGTTCATCTCGCGATCATCCGACAAATGCAAGCATTTTTTCAATATCCTTAGAAAGGGATCGAAGTTTAAATGGATGATGAGTGCGAGAAAGCCTTGCAAGGAATAAAGGAACATTTAATGGATATATCAATTTTGCAAAAAAGTAAGAAGGAGAAGAATTGTTGATCTATCTTGCGACAACCTCGCATGCATTAAGTGCGGTGTTATTTGCGAGTGGACGCAGGAGTAGAAAAACCAATTTATTACATCAAACAAAACTTTCAACGCTGCAGAAAGGAATTACTCAAAAATTGAAAAACTAATCTTGGCATTAGTTTATGCAACATTTAAACTTCGTATATATTTTCAAGCGCATGTTGTCAAGGTGGTGACAAAAGTACCAATAGAATCAGTGATGAAGAATTCAAAGAGGTCGGGAAGAGTTGAGAGATGGAATGCTCAAATAAGTCATTGCAAACTCAAATATGAAATACTATCTTCGCCAAACTCACAGGTTGTCGCAGACTTTCTAGCAGAATTTCCTTTGGAAGAGGATGAATCAGTAGAAGAAATGATGGATGTAGAGGAAAAACATGGAGATCCGAAAGATTTGTTAACGGAACCGAATAGATGGGAAATATTAGTAGATGGGTCATCTAATGGAGAAGGAAATGGAATAGGAATTGTCGTGATATCACCAGAGGGCAATAAAATAGCTCTTTCTTTCGATTGAGTTTGCGTCAACAAATAATGAAACAGAATATGAAGCCATAATACATGCTTTGCGATTTGCAATAAAAATGAAGCTAGAGAATGTGAGGATTACTAGTGATTCACAATTGGCAATTCGCCAGATAAAAGAAGAATATGCCATAAACGAATTGTCTTTGCAAAAATATAAGAAACTTGTTGACGAGTTGTCGATCTGTATACCAAGAATAAAGTGGAGACATATATCAAGGAGAAATAATAGACTCGCAGATGCTTTTGCCTTTATATCAAGTATGATGACAGATCCGGTTGCGAGAAATATTAAAATACAAACACTTTTGATGCCGTCGATTGACAAAGAAGAAGAACAAGAAACCGATGTAATGGTAGTAGAAGATGGAACACAAACACTTTGCGAAGAAGATTGGAGAGCAGAGCTTCATGCATATTTGATGACAGGAGAAACACCAAGAAATAGATTAGAGACACATAAATTAAAAAGCCGTGCAACAAATTATGAATTAAGAGATGGAGTGCTATACGAGGACGATCTTTTAACGGGCCTTCACTTAGATGCTTGACAAGAAAGGAAGGGGAAATCATATTGAAAATGTTGCATAGTGGGGATGCTGGTAATCATAGCGGTGGAAGATCTTTAGCACATAAAGCAAAAATGCAGGGCTATTATTGGCCATATATGCATGAGGACGCGAAACAAGTGTCAAGGCGTTGCGAGGATTGCCAAAGGCATGGGAAGAAAATACATGCACCAGGAGCTCCGTTAAATTCTTCAACAAGTGTCTGGCCATTTGGAAAATGGGGTTTAGACATTGTAGGACCATTTTTACCAGGAACGGACAGAGAAGATATTTAATCGTCGCTACATGATTATTTCACAAAATGGGCGAGGTGAAAGCGGTACAACATATTCGCGATAAGGATGTTTTTACTTTCATATTTGAGAACATTATATGCAGATTTGGGATTCCAAAGACAGTTGGTATCCGACAATGGGACAGTTCGAAGGACAAAATATAGAATTACTGCTTAATGCATTTCAGATACGATGTGGGAAATCAACTCCTCTATACCCGCAGGCTAATGGTCAAGCAGAAGCGACAAATAAAACAATCGCAGACATATTGAAGAAAAAGTTAGAAGGATACAATAAAGGATGGTGCGAACAAGTACCCAATGCGGTATGGGCTTATAATACAACTAGAAGAGAAGCTACAGGCATGTCCCCTTTTTGTTTAACATATGGAGTTGAGGCTGTACTCCCGACAGAAGTTAAGATTCCAACTACAAAGAAAGAAGCTTGGGAGAAAAATCTCAGTGCGGGTAACATCTTAATCAAGTTAGATGAATTAGAAGAGAAAAGAGAGAGAGAGCACTACAACATATGGAGAATTATCAGCGAAGATTGGCCAGAGAATATAACAAGCGTGTTAAGATACGTGAATTTCAGCCAGGTGACTTGGTGCTGCGAGAAACACCTATATATCGAGAAAACGGTGGCAAGCTGGCAAGAAAATGGGATGGACCTTATATCATCAAGGAGATAGTAGGTACAGGGGCATATAGATTAATGGATCCTGAAGGCAAAGATGTAGGGCAAAAACTAAATAGGCCATGGAATAGGTTATATCTTAAGAAATATTACCCATAGAAGATGGAAGAAATGGAATGAATTTGTGATGTAATGTTTTTTTGCACGAATAGGTTGCGAGATCAAAGAAAATAAAGCAAGATTGTGCGACGGCTTCGCAAACAGAATGAATGCTTGAATGAATTAACAAATATGAATGAGTGAGTGAATGGGACGAACCTTTATGGCGTACACCTTAGTTCGCGAATGATATTTCGCAAGAGGCAAATGTAAGACCTAAAGTGCATCATATAAGGGGGGTATCTCTTGACATGGCTCGGGGAAAGGTTACACCGCTCCCGGAACCCGAGTCATGGAGATTTGGGGCCCATGAAAGCCTATCCGGTGGAGATACCTTGGATTTCCAACTATATATATAAGGTTATACCTGGTTGGACGCCCGAGGGTCTCTTCCAAGGAGTCGCGTATGACCAAGGCGCCGAGGTACACGGTTGAGTCAAGAGTGCGGGAGCATGGAACTTCCTTACCACTCTTGACAAGTCTTGGCACATGCTGCACTCGGCCCGAAGAAAACTCCACTTAGGGTGCGATCTCGTAACCATAAGCCCTATAGGTATAAGGGATAAGAGACTGCGAAAACAACCGCTGTTTGTTAAGACCGGATGGGAGGATCTAGTCTTGTATGGCCGATGTACGCCTCCTTGAAGGGGCAACCAGGGAGAAGATAAGGGCGGCACCCTCCATTAGGGAGCTGATAAGTGTCAAAAGACGCAAATGTCGTGAGGCTTTATTTTCGCAAGAAAATTTAGGCTTGTCATATTTGTGCAATGATCCTGCAGAGGCAATAATACTAACGCGAGGGTAAGACGAGGTCAATGGGTTTTTACATGAAAGTGTAAGAACGTCCTGCGATTTCGTCGCAAAGACGACAATGTCATGGGATTTTATGGTTGCAAGAACATTTAAACCTGTCATATTGTCGTAAATATAATATCCTGCAGAGGCAAAAATACTTAAGAAATGATAAGACAAGGTCAATGGGTCATTACATGAAAATGTAAAGACGGCCTGCGATCTTGTCGCAATGAGGGGTGGCAAAATAAGACCTTTACTTAGGAAGGCAAAATAAGACCACACAAACAATGATAAGGCAAGACCAATGGATCATTACATGAAAATGTAAAGACGTCCTGCGATCTTGTCGCAATGGCAACATTTAAGAAAGATCTTTAAACATTTTGAATATAGGTAATTGAGATCTTCTCATCACAAGGAGGATTACATGCTAAGCTTGCGAGCTTGAGAAAATGATTAAATGATAAGCTTGCGAAACATATAAATAATAATGAGACTGAGGCAATGCTTGTGAGAGTACAACAAAAGACTTAATAGAAAATAAAGGAATTGCTTGATAAGGGGGCGAAATGAGTTCTTATAATTAGAAGGAAAGAGAAATTAAATGATTCATTCAACACAGGACTTAATCTTTTGCAATCAAAAAGGAAAATTCAACAAGGTTACAAAGCAGTTTAATTCTCTATATCAATATTTTCAGCTGAAGGAGATGGTAAAGATTCTTCAACAATCTTGTCAGTTTCACCCTCGCCAGTTGAAGGGTTTTCATCAGAGATTTTTTCGCAAGGTTCCTTATTGATAACTTCATTATTAGCGAGATCTTCGCAGCTTTCATAATCATAATCACTATCAGGAGAGTTGGGTACTTCATCATCTTCAACTTCCAAAGGTTCAACAGAGACAGGATCAAGGGATTTAGAAAGTAAAATATCGTTCACAAAAACTTCTGCTTTGGGATGAAATTGACGAAGAAGTGCCTTCTGTTGATTTCTACTCTGGATATCTTTAAGATGATTAAGGTAGTTAAATCTCCTTCTGGCTCGGTCGCGAGATTGGGCAAGGGAAGCAACTAGAGTTGCATTTTCCTTACGAATCTTAGCATGCGCCGCTTCCAAAGTAGATAGAGAAGAATGAAGATTTTTCTCGAGACTGCAAGAGTAAAGAAAAACATTAAAATTATAAAATGGAAAGTGGTATATAAAATTAGAAAAGAAAAATGACGGATAAGGCAGTCAAATCTTATGACTACCTTCCTTCTGCGAGATAAGATATTGAGTAAGGGCCAAGCAATTATTCCCCAAATTTTCCATGGCATTATCAAAACCATCACCGACAAGACCTTGTAATCGCGAACGCAAACTCTTTTCGTTAGAAATCAATAACTTATTTTGATTCGCAAGGGAAGAATGGGATTCTTTTAATTTGGTATAATCATCCTTGAGTTGGTTTGTTTTAACACTTAGATTTATTCGGTTCTGAATAAGCTTATCTCTTTCGGTGGTAGTATCTTCAAGTTTATTCTTGAAGAGCGCGATAGACTGTTCTTGCTCATTCAATGCTTTTTTACAAGCATCAAGTTGTTGCGAGGATATCGCCACCTTATCCAATAAAGCTCGCTTCTCTTGAGATAAAGTTCCATTTTCATCTGATAAGGTTTCCAACTCCAAATTAGATTTATTCAAAGAATATGAGAGACGCGACACTTCATTACTTAATAATTCTTGATTTTGAACTAAGCAGATGTTTTCTTGAGAAAGATTATTTATTTGATCCATAGAAAACGTATGGAGGTTATCTAAACGGTTATATTGCTCCATCCAGGCGTCTCTTTCCGTTCGAGTTTCTTCCACAATAGATTCCAATTGATATATCTCCATCTTACGTTTCTGGTGCAAAACTTGAGAGGCGAACCAAGTTTTTTTTTAAAAAAAAAAAAAAAAAAAAAAAAAAAGGTGGGGAGGAGAGATACCTTTTAGTTCTTCATTTTTCTTGCGAAGGTTATCGCAGTCCAGCAAAGTATTATGAAGACTATTCTTCAAAGTCTTAATTTCTTGTTCCAAGGATATTTGCGATATCATATCGGAACCAAAATATTTACCCAAAGATTCGTAAACACTAGATCTGGTGGGATCAGTTGAGGCTTTCTTAACATCATTCATGGTATCTGATAAAATTCTAAAAGCTATATCCATCCCTTCCAAATTTTCTTTGGTAAGAGAGATAGATGTTGAGGAAGAAGAAATAGTAGAGGAAGAAGGAAAAGTTGAATCACCCATGGTTATAAGAGCGCCAGTTGGAGAAACCTGATCAATAGGTGGGGGCGAGACAAAAGTAAAAGTGGGGAGAGGCACGTCCTGAAGAATTTCATTCACAGAAAATTCAGGGATTGATTTATCCTGCGAAGATACTGTAGGGAAAGTAGAAAGTTTGAATCCCGAAAAGGAAATAGTAGGAGTAGCGGCAGGAGCATCAGGTTTATTATGGCGAAACCTTTTTGGAGACCTATAATCATTCTTATCATCCTGCGAATAATAAATCAATTGAGAAACAGAGGCAACAAAATTGCTATTAAAGGAGTAAATATTTCTAAAATACCTTACTACTCGCAGGCTGTTTTTTGGAAGCGAGAGACTTCAGTTGCGAAGAGGATTTTGGTTGTGAACCCGTAGGGATGTTAGGGTTCACCACGGTATACTTAGAACTGGATTTATTCTTGCTAAAACAAAAAATGGCGGAAGAAATATCAAAAGAAGAATAGAATCAAGATGAAGTAATTTCAATAAGGAAGATCAATCAAGAGAATAGTCAAAATCAATAAAATTAACGAACCCTGGATGCCATGAAAACAATAGCGAAAGACAAAAAAAGGAGGTGATGAAGATGAACAAGCAGGAAATAATTGGAGCACGATGAGGAAGATAGAGAAGAAGAGAAAGAATGCTTTTCACAGGAGATTTTCCTTTAAATAGAAGAAAAAAGAGTGACCAGGATAACATTAAATATGGAACAGGTAAAAAGAGTAATTTTAGACACGTGTAAACGGTTATCCCTAAATTCAAGGAATCAAATTGAAGAGATTTTTTATACTATTTCATGAATACTTCATGCTTCGCATACTTTAAGAGATAGTGCTTCTTGCTCACTTCGCAAAGCTTCTAACTTCGCAAAAGAATAGAGGCAAGTACGTACTTTTCAAGTCCAAAGATTCTTTCACTCGTTCCTTCATCAACAAATGTCAAAGATCACCACAAGAACAAATTTTTCCTTAAAAATCGCTCTCCAAGCAATATTCAAGGAAAAAGAGGCAAGATGTAGGATCGAATATCGCAACTCCAATACTTCGCGAGATTAATAAACGATCGCGTCTCGAAGGAGTCACATGGAGGTAAATAAATGACGTAATAGATGACGACAAATCGAGAACATGAGGAAAGTGTGAAGACTTGGCGAGATTTAGGAGTGTCGCGAGGACAAGCGAAGTTACACATATCGTGAGGATTCGCGAGTCGTTTCCGAAAATAAAGGACAGCTTAGCTGTCATCCACTATGTAATACCCTATATAAAGGGTCGAGTAAGTCTGTTGTAAGGGGAGGATTCTTTTTGAATTGTTAAGCAAGTCATTAGGAGAGAGAAAATCAAGAGTGAATGTAATTTCTTTAGCTCGTTTCTACATTTCTTTGTAAACCTTTCAAGAAAACAATTAATAAAACACATTATTATTCATCTTCAAATGGATTGATTAAGCAAATTCGAGTGAGGGGGTGTAGTGTAGGATTTCCGCAACTACAGACTTCTCAACTCTACCGCCACCAAATCATTGCAATATTGCAACTCTAGACTCACAAAGACCACCAAGTAATTTCACACCATGAATAGGTCTACTAATACCGGACGGAAAACACCATGTGCTTCTCTTTCGGGATCATTAGTTGGCAGTAATATCTCTGTCTTTACCGACATTCAAGTGCAACCTCTAGCAGACTTTCAGCTTGGATGATTCTAAAGGCTTTTGCAACCTCCATTGTATCGCCTGCAATGGTACCATCATCGAGGTACCATGCATGAAGGTCAAGAGTACACTCAGCTGCAATTTTCATTACAAGTGGATGAAGTATAAGAGCAAAAAGAAGTGTCCCTAATGGGTCACCTTGTTGGACGCCTTTTGCAGATGATACGACTGCATCGTTATAATACAATCTAGCCGGCTTAGAATAACAAAATTAGACCCACCTTGCAATGTTGGGACATTTATATCGAACTTCATTTACTAAAACAGTCCTGTCCACCATATTGAATGCATTGGTAAAGTCTACGAGCATCATGGTCATATTATCTTGGCTGCCTTTCAACTCCACAAGCTTGTTTGCTGAGTGTAAGATGGCTTCCCCACCACATGGTACCCCAACACCAAACTGATGATTACCAAGGTATGTAGTCAAATCTTTGCACACCAAAGTGGCAGCCAACTTGGAACATAACCTCCTCCATATTGTTCCCACCGCGATGAGTCTCAATCCACCACCCGGCTTGAGTAAAGGGTTCAATGGTGCACTTGCAAAAATTCACCAAGAATGGCGGGACATCTACCCTCCGGCCATAGGTTAACAACCCCACAATTGATATGAAGAGGTCTTCACATACTGCCTGATTGCACCACTTAGAGCATCCAACAAATGTTGGGCTCTAAGACCATCTCTCCCACACGTTGTTCCTTTGGGGAAGCTCTTTCAAAGCCAGTAAAACACTTTTAGAATCCACATATAATGCATTTTACGAGGGGTTATCCGCAGGAATGATTGGAGGAGGTGCAAAGGGATGTTTCATTTGCAATTCATGTAATGTGTCCGGTGTAGATGGAGCAACCCCGTTAGATGAGTAACATGGATTGTGGCTATGTAGGGACCATTGCTTAAGTTCCTTCTACAGTCTCAAGATTGGCATCCTTCACCTTCCCGGTGGTCGCTTTTTTCTTTGGTGATGGTTGGGTTTGAACAACTCCAATACTTTCTGCATCAAATTGTAACATCCGTAAGGCTCCTTCCAAGTTGCAAGTGCTTCGTTGATGGCAGCTATCTGTAACTTCTTCCTTACACCTGATCTCTCTTCATTGTAACTTCTTCTTTTTATTATTATTATTATTATTATTATTAGCAAAATATAATAAGTTCATTACACAGGGCGTGTCGGGAGCCGAGCTACAAGCTGGGCACCAACTCCCTTCTGAATAATAATACCTAATCTATGGAAAAGGGAACAACCAATTTTATGATTGGCATCGTATCGAACAAGGCAGGTTGCTCAACCGCTTTAAAAAGAAATAGTATATTCACCGAGTTCACCTAGGGTAGTGAAAGCCAAAACTTGGAAGCCATAGCCCGTGTTGTACAATGGTCAAGATATTTGTGCATCTTTCGAGTCACCGCCGCTGCAATGGCATGACCAGGGTAAAGGAGCGAGTTCTAGACGTGGTGAATGGCGATACTCCGGTGACATCAAAGCAAACATCTTTACCTTGAATCCAATTGTGGACAAGAATGTCCGCCGGGGTTGGGGGAGATCGGTATTGGAGATCATTCCCAATGAAACTTCCTTCCTTGCAGCAACCCCGGCCCTATAACACATATCAACAAAGGCATCTCTAGCCATGTCATGTCTAAATTTGGAACCCACCTCACTGGCACAATAAAGAGCGTGGTCCCCGAAGATGTCCATGGGTCTGGCACATATAGAACATGATCTGTTAGCTTCAAAGAAAGGTATGCCAAGTCGGTACTAGAGCACGGCACTGAATTGCCTCGAGCCAACTGCTTGGTTTAGGCCAGCGATTGGAACAGCTTTCAAGAAATCCATAGAGTGTGTCCCCCTGTTGTGTTGCCATAAAATAGACTCTCGGTCATTCAAAACAAAGCATGAGGGTATGTTTTCCTTAACAAAATCAAAGTAGGTTGCTGACAGGGACTTCATGAAATGTGGGGCAGCGTCGTTGATATTGTAGTCAGAAACCGAAATGCCACAACCTTGTGTGAAGGTCTCAGAGAGCCTGACTGAAACTGGGGCTTGGAGTTGAGGGGGATGGAAGCTTGAGAATATGGTGCTGTAACTGTTGAGTTTGCGCATGTGAAGCCAAGAAGCAGTACTTCCCTGTGTCATTCATTGTATAAACACCAAACCCGCCATATTTGATCGGTAAGGTAGCAAGCCGTTGTTGCACCAGAGCGAAACTCCGCCCCGTCACCCACTACAAGCCGCCTTAAATATGATAGAGGTGTTGGTCATAGAGAAGAGCACAGATCGTATAGCACATGGATTAGTTGTTCGCAGGGTGAAATAAAGCTTGGAAACACCAATGCAGTTCCGTAACAATAATAATTCACACTGGGTATCGTGGAGTTGTTGAACTTTGTGCATCAATCCGATAGTTTTCTCAACCCGACTCTCAACTATGTTACTACAATATTGGCGGTCCAAACTTACCGGCCCTCCCAACACCTTCACTCCAAGGCTAGGTCTACCAATGGTTGAAGGAAACACTTCATCTGCCAGACTTCTAGGGTCAGTTGTCGGCCAAAAGACTTCAGTTTTGGCGATATTCAAGAACAGCCCCCTGTCAGGTCCATCTTGTTGTAAAATATGTAAGGCCTTGGCTACTTCAAGGGTATCCCCTGCGATGGTTCCATCGTCGAGATACCATGCATGGAAGTCTAGGTTACACTGTACTGCGATCTTGAGAGCTAGAGGATGTAAGGTCAGGGCAAATAGAAGAGGACCAAGAGGGTCTCCCTGTTGCACGCCCTTTGCTGAGGAGAGTGTAAGATCATTGTAATAGATCCTGGCCGGGTTTGAGTAACAAAACTCAACCCACTTTGATATGCTAGGGCAATGTAAACTGACCTCTTTGAGCATGGCAGTCCTGTCGACAAGATTGAATGCATTCGTAAAGTCGACCAGAAGCATAGTGTAAGTTTCACAATCTCCTTTGTGCTCCAGCAAACGATTGGCAGCATGTAATATGCCTTCTCCGCCACAAGACATCCCTACTCCAAACTGGGAATCGCCTAAGTAAGATGATAAATGTTTGCAAGCTGTAGTGGCTGCCAATTTAGAACAAAGTCGCCTCCAAATGGTGCCGAATGCGATTGGTCTAACCCCTCCACCAGGCTTGAGAAGTGGTGTTAAGGGAGCACTCGCGATGAATTCCCCTAAAGATGACGGACACTTACCCTCTAGCCACAAATTAACCACTCCTGTGATGGACTGTAACAGCTCATCTGAAACAGCGGCGGCAGCTCCACTGAATGCATCTAATAGATGTTGTGCCCTCAAGCCATCCCTTCCACAAGAGGTGCCCTTGGGAAAGCTCTTAATTGCCGAGAGTACTGAGTCTGCCTCAACACGTAATGCAGGTACTGAAAGGTCATGAGCAGGGATTGAAGGGGATGGTGCAGGTGGATGTTTAAGCCATAATTCTTGGAAAGTCTCAGGAGAGTCCGGTGCTATGCCATTAGATGATAGTACACGAACTGTTGCAGTGTAATTTCCTTGGCTTATCTTTTTCCTGCACGCGGTGATAGTAGCACTAGCCTTTTTTTCCTGTTGATCTTTCTTGGATGGTTTGCGTAGCAAATAGTACTCTTTGGTAGACTCAGTGAGCTTTTGAACCAAGACAAAGACATCCGTTGGGCTCTCGCCACGTTTCCAGGGCGTGATTAATGGCTGCAATCTGTAGCTTTTTGCGTGTGCCAGATCTTTCATCTCGGGGACAGTTTGGCATATACAGATTGAGTGTGCAAATGGGGAGTAGCAGAAGATGTATCCATGCCTGCAAGTCTCTAGGACTAGCCATCACCTTGTCTAGGGAAGATTTCAGGGTTCTAGAAAAAAGCAGTCTACAAGGAAGGGGAATACTGGCAGTAGTAGTAATACGTCTTCTAAACACGGTATCGAGCAGCTCCAGTGTCAAGCCAGCGTCTGCAATGTTATCCAATGAAGTACCAGATTCTGCAACATTGTCAGACGTAACCTTAGCCTGTGGCTTTTTGACACCATGAATAAGAAAATCAAAGCCATGTCCGTTAGAAGGGCCGGCAATAACATCAGCTTTATGTGACGGCGAGGTACAGGCCTTTTTCCATGCATGAATACGGAGGCACTTAATGCACAACCACATCTGCATATCGAGAAGGACTTTTTCCCATGCAGCAAAGCATTCATGGTCATGTTGTATGCGTTCCCTGCAAGTTGCTTTATCTGTCTCTGTACGAAAGTGCTGATCAGATATGTGACGATAGATAGCACTCTTGGCATATCCCCTACCACCAACCCCATTCCCACATCCATCATATCCTTTGAATGGGCATGGAACCTTCTCACTCTGTGGCTGCGAAGTTGATGGAAACTGAGATGGCGATAGAGGTGAAGAAGGGGATTGGGAGACAGAAAACTTGCCTGACGATGATGTTTTGCCCGTTGAGGATGAAGACCGTGATCGAGTACAAGGCATTGCGCTCTGTAGAAAAGGTAGAACCGCTATAACGCCCTAGGTATGGAAGTGAAAGCGATTGGAAATGGCATCAATCGGAAGGGCATAACAAGGGGAGAAGAAAGAGGAAGAGTTGAAGAAAAACCAATGACGGAATTTCAGAGAATTGCTCGGAACAAACTCACAGACTTTCAGTCGCCTGGGAATCGCCCGGAGCCTCTCTCTCCTCACCTTATTATTATTATTATTATTATTATTATTATTATTATTATTATTATTATTATTAAGAATCGGAATCGAAGTTACAAGAAATGGCTGGTAACCTAGCGACCAGCTGGGCACCAATACCTTTTTGAATAACAATCCCTAACCTATGAAAAAGAGAATTGCCAATCTTAAAATTAGCATCATGTCTAGCCATACAATTTCTCATTCTCTTCAGGAAAGTTATAATATCAGCACTGAGCTCACCAAAGGTTGAAAATGCTAGTACCCCAAAACCATAGCCTCGTGAAGTACTCTTATCCAATTACTTTTTGTTCTTGCGAGTGACAAACTGCAGAGATAGCGTATCCTGGTGTGAAATTGCAGTCCCGGCACTTGTGAAAGGAGAAACACCGTGACATCCATACAAACATCTTTGCCATCCTCCCGCTTGTAAACCATAATATCCGCCGCCCGAGCTCCTTGTCGTTAGAAACAAGTCCCAAAGAGACTTCTTTCCTATCTACAACACCGCCTTATAACAAATATCAGCCAAGACATCTTTGACCATATCATGTCGAAATTTAAGCCCCACCTCACTAGCACAATGAATAGCATGGTCTCCATAGACATCCATTAGCTTCCCGCAACAGGACACTGATCTGTTTTCCTCAAAGAGAGGAATGCCCAAGCGATATTGCAAGACATTTAATCGAATCGTCTAGGTCCAACTCCCCGATTAAGTCCAGTATCGGAACCGCTTTGAGGAAATCCATTGCATGATCCGCTCGATTGCATTGCCATATGTTAGACTCGCGTCTGAGATAAGGAAAAGCAAGAGGGTACCTTTTCCTTGACAACACCGAAATAAATAGCCGCCAGAGACTTCATAAAATGGGGGCAAGCATTATTGATGTTGAAACCGGAGTAAAGGAAGACCACAAGCTTGGGTAAACCCCCGTAGCGCTGTTGAAACCCGTGCGAGAAATCTGTTGGTGTTGGCAGCTTCAAGATTGAGTTTTGCAAATCTTTGGTCCGAGCCGGGATGCTAAATAACAAGATTTCAAAGTATCTTCCATAGTAAGAATACCAAGCCCCCTTCTTTCATGGGAAGGGTAGCTAGTCGTTGTTGGACCAAACCAAAACCAAGACCATCTCCAACCACTAATCGACGTAGATAACCCATAAGATGTTCGTCAAAACGGATGCAACAATCAAGCGCCTCGGGGCATGTTGTACGAAGAGCAAAATATAACCTAGAGACCCCAGTGCAACTACGCAAAAGTAAGAGTTCACTCTGGGGGTCATGCAGTTCTTGAATTTTATTCATGAGCTGTATGGTTTTATCCACCCTTCTCATTATTATTATTATTATTATTATTATTATTATTATTATTATTATTATTATTATTATTATTATTATTATTATTATTATTATTGTAACTTCTTTTTTATTATTATTATTATTATTATTATTATTATTATTATTATTATTATATTATTATATTATTGGATAAGGATTATTACATGAAACTAGTTGGAAGCCAAACAAGCTAAGCTCCAACGACATACTACTACATTAATTGAACAGGTTGTTGTGCTAACCTACCAGCGAGCCTCATGGGTAACCTAGCCAAGGGAGCCGAAACGGCGGGAGGGGGGCTGAGATTGTGTCACAAGGGGGGCAAGCTAACACCACCTTCCATGTTAATTCCTGCAATATTACGTCATTGGGGACTCGAACCTGGGACCTCCTGGAGCGCAAAAGTTTAATGCGCCTTCCATGTTATTATTATTTTTATTCCTGCAATATTCATGCAAGCTAACACCACCTTCCATGTTATTATTATTATTATTATTATTATTATTATTATTATTATTAGCAAAATATAATAAGTTCATTACACAGGGCGTGTCGGGAGCCGAGCTACAAGCTGGGCACCAACTCCCTTCTGAATAATAATACCTAATCTATGGAAAAGGGAACAACCAATTTTATTATTATTATTATTATTATTATTATTATTATTATTATTATTAAATAAATAGATGAATCCACGGAAGACTCATTATTATTATTATTATTATTATTATTATTATTATTTTTATTTTTATAATTATTATAAAAATTGTTTTTACAAAGGAGAAGTTGGTAGCCTAGCCACAAGCTGGGCACCAATACCTTTCTGAATAACCAAACCTAATCTATGAAAAAGAAAACTACCATGACCCTTCGCTGGCATCAAGGTTATCCAAGCAATTCCTAAGCCTCTTTAAAAGCATTACAAAATCCTCACCAAGTTCACCTAAGGAAGTGAAAGCCAAAACACCCAAACCATAACCACGAGAAGTGCATATGTCTAAATATTTGGTGCGTAGTTATTATTATTATTATTATTTATTTTATTTTTTGACAATTAGGTGGCGGTTAATGAGCAGTTAATGTGGCTTAGTGCCTTTCTGCCTATAAAAGGAGATAGGTAGGGTATTTTGATCGGTACATTACATATTTTCTTTTTCTTTTTCTTTTGTTATTTGTTCTTTAGGGGTTTGAAGCGCAAATGGCTTGTCGTTCACATGGTTATGTGTTATTATTAGCTGATGTAACCACACTGGCCTACTCATTTTGATAAGGGAGACGAGTTAGCCCGGCTGTTGCTTGTGAAAGCTGAAATAGAGATGCTTAGGCAAATTAGATCAGTGAATAGGGCGACTACGCGCGTGCAATTTGATGAGAAATATGAAATGTATTCAATTGCTCGGAAAGCACAAGTATCCGGACGAGCAACATTCGATATTCAGCGCGTCCTGGATGATATTGTTTCCACCCGCTATGAAGCTGAGCAATTATTCCAGGAGTCCGCCATCATGATAACTGATATAGAGCAGGCGATGGTCGATTGTCGTGCTTATGTAGCTCAGCAGGCGGTTCCTCGATTGCGTGGGTATGCCTTAACCTTGGACTCTGTGTCCGCCCTTACACAAGTGAGACGAACTGGCACGTCTATTGGTGCTAAAAGATGAGGTAGGAATGTTGCAGACTTATAGATTAATTCAGCTTGCGAAGGCGCGTAAAGCCTGCGAGGAGCACAATGAAACCCTCAATATTGCTCGGCAAGCTCGTGCTTCCGATAAGATTATGCGCGATGTGTACCAGGTGCTTCGGAAAGCGCGCGGCGCTTTTGCTGTGGTTACCACTCAATATGATGAAGTGCTTTTGATGTTGCGAGATTTGGATCAAGACATCACGTATTATGGTACATTTATAGCGGAGCAATCGTGAGCGAGGAAGGAAAAGGAAAATGTTTCATTCTTTTTTTTTTTGATGTAATTATCATTAGTGCTCTTGGAATTATCATTAATACTTTTGGAATTCTGTGAAGTATCTTTCGAATGTTGTGCCCAAATTCATTTATATAAACTGCTTCATTCATCAGGCTAAGAAGAGGTTTAAGTCTTAAGGTTGATATACAAAGGAAATAAGCGTTTGTGTCTGGTGAATGACAAATCGTGTGTGTCACACGTTCGCACTTCCCAAATGCAACACCAACTTGACAATGGCAATTATGCTCCACAGCACAATCTCAGCCAACTCGCACTTAGCCAATACTTCAACTTCTTGACTAATTCTCTATTCAGCCCATACTAAACAGAGGTTCTGCTCACAAATCTTCCAAGCCTTCAACCAAATGCACACACTCCGCTTGATGCATAAACAATAAGCCAAACCAAAGGGAAAATATGCACCAACAGAACTTTTCTTTAAATCAGGCCTTAGCCTTTTATTTATTGCAAACTTAGGGTTACACACTCTTCTTGTTCCGGATTACCCAATCCCTTCACAAGATCAGGCTTATATAGCCTTACAAAAAGCTATGTACAACTAACTGCAAGCAGTTACAGTTTTACTTTACATGTGGCAGTTAGCTAACTATGCTAACCTTTGCCAAACCGTTCTCTAGCCAAACGAGTCCTTCCTATTAGTTAGAAAGCATAAAGTAAACCCATTCTTGTGTAACCAACTCTAAACCGTCAAGGCCATGTGCCCCGCACATGTCATCTTGCCTTGTTGCCGAGATCAACGCATTTGCTGCCCAAATATTGCGCCATCACGGCTGTACATCATTCTGCGAATGATGCAAGTGTGCTAATGCAAGTCTTGCTTGCATGCCTGTACGCCTCATGCATACAGGTAACATGCCAAACTCATTTGGCATCTCTTGATGCTAATCTCGCATCCTTGGCCATGTCCAAACCCTGTTTGGCACATGCCATTCTCTTGGTGCAACTCAGACATGCACTTGTACTGAATACCGTTATTATGGCTTACGTTGCGCTATTATAGCTTCGCATTGCACCATTACGGCGGTGTACTTGCACCTCTGACACTTTGGCCAAGCCACTGGTAACGCGCCACAGTTGCGCATTATCACTTGGCCACTTGGCAGCACCGTTATAGACCTCCCCCACCAGCTGAACTCGACGCCCTCGTCGATTCCTTATGCTGCAGGTAGGCCTGAATTTATTCTTCAAATTGCCACAATGTAGTATCCTTCTCCCAAGAAGCCTCGAGTCAGCAACCCTTGCCACTTAATTAGAAAATAAGTTCTCATATTCTTCTTGCTTTGCCCCATAACTCGATCATCAAGTATTGCCTCAACTTGCTTATCGAATTGTGATCTGATTACTGGTGGTGCACGCTTAGCTTGTTGCCTCGAAGTGTCCAGCAAATCAGGATGGTATTTCTTCAAAAAGCTGACATGAAAAGTGGTATGCACTTTCAACCTGTCCGGCAACTCAATTCTGTAAGCCACCTTACCAACTCTTGTAATCACTTTAAAGGGACCATCATATCTTGGAATTAGGCCTCTATGCACTGTCTTGCTAGAAATCTTCTTCCAAATCTGGGGCGTTAGCTTTAGCAGCACCATATCTCCCACCTCAAACTCTACATCTCTGCGATGCAAGTCAGCATACTTCTTCATTCGTCTTTGCGCCTTTGATAGACTATCACGTGCCTGCTCAGTCATACGCGTCTTCGACCTTGCATAACGATAAGCTGCTGGACAGGAACCTTGCTTCTTAGCCTTTGGCACCTCATGAGGGGTTAATGGCTGCTGGCCTGTAGCTAACTCGAAAGGACTCAGCTCCGTATCTGAACTCTTGTGCAAATTGTAACAAAATTGGGCCGTATCCATCAACGCCACCCAATTTCCCTGGCTTGCCGTCACATAATGACGCAAGTACTCTTCTAGCAATGCATTTATCCGCTCCGTCTGACCATCGGTTTGGAGGTGATTGCTAGTAGAAAACTTTAGTTCGGAACCAAGCATTCCAAACAAGGCGGTCCAAAATCGCTCAGTAAACCGTGAGTCCCTATCACTCACAATATCTCGAGGAATTCCCCAATACTTCACTACATTCTTGAAGAAACTCCGCCGCAACGTCTCCATTGCAAGAATGGGGGCGGGGAATGAATGTAGCATACTTCTAAAAGCGATCAACGACGACCATTATCGAGCTAAAGCCTTGCACCTTTGGCAACCCGTTAATAAAGTCCATCGACAAGCAATCGCCATGGCTTGTCTGGAATCGGCAAAGGTTGTAGCAACCCTGCTACGTTTCTCCTTTCCGTCTTATCCAGTTGACACACCAAGCATGTCTTCACATACAACTCAACATCTTCTTCCATCTTAGGCCAGTAATAGGAACGAGCTATCAAAGCATGCGTTCGTTCCATGCCTGGATGACCAGCCCAAACGGAATCATGCGTCTCTCGCAAGAGTTCCCTTCTCAAGCCACATGAATCAGGTACATAAATTTTTCCTCCCTTGGCATAAATGACTCCATCATCTAGCCAAAATCGACGAACGATCCCATCACAGATCTGTTTAGTCAGGCGCACACATGCCTGATCATTCTTCGTCTCTTCAATTCGAGGCAACAACTCTGCCTCAATCGTGGTCAGTGCCGCAACATATTCTGCCACCAACTTTATGCTTAACGCATCCTGGGCACAGAATTAAGCCTTCTGGCTTATGCTCGAACTTGTATTCGAACTCGCTCAAAAAGTCAAGCCACCTTGCTTATTTTGGCGAAAGTTTCTTCGGTCGTTAAAGAACGTAATGGCCACATTATCCGTCCTTATGATGAAATAAGTTCCCAACAAATAATGGCGCCACGTTCTTAGGCAATGTATCATTGCCAACATCTCTTTCTCATGCACAGTGTATCTCCCTTCACTGGCCTACGGGTTATACCGCAAGTGCACGGCCTATTGAGACGCGGGTAGTACGGGTCGATCCACAGAGACGAGGGTGTGCTCTAGTTGATTCTACGGCTTGCTAACTACCGAGTTCTAGTGATAACGAGTGACAAAATGTAGAGTAATGTAACAAAGATATTTTGTTGCCGAAACGGCTGAGTTGTGATCAAGTGAACCTAAACTAAGGTATGATAAAGTGACGGGGGATGCTAAGGTCTCGATTCCACCACTCACTCCTACCGTGTGCTCAACTAAATTGAACTCCTTGTTCCTATGGCGCTTAAAGGTAGGGTGTCAATTCCACCACTTAACTAGGATGTTTCACCTTATAACACTTCAATTATCAGGCCGAGGATACTAACCTAGAGTACTAATTGTCTAATGAAGCACAATTAGTCAAGAGAATTAGTTTTTGTGTCTAAAGATTAAGTCACAAAGACACACAATACATTTATACCACGACTACAATGCATACCGGCATGCATTGTGAAAGAAATGCATTGGTGCTAAAATTGAAAGCATAATTATAAATTAAGCATGCAAGGATAAATCAACAGAGCTTGAAACACGGTATGGAATTAGGTTTCACCGAAACCCTAATAACTAAATTAAACATGATTAAATAACAAAATACACAAAATTAAAACTAAAGTGACAGCACTGGCTAATCCAGGCGTGCCCGCAAACAACACAAATCATCTCTATTTATACATGCAAATAAAACCCTAAAAACCAAACCCTAAATTTCTCAAAAGTAGAAATTAAATGCAAAATAGAGTACCCATACTCTCGAGTCGCTTTCCTCTTCCTTGTCGTGCGGTTGTTGCAACTCCATCACTCGATTGATTACATGAGAGCCTAACCCTAGTTCCATTTATCTCTTTCATAGCCTCTAGAGTTGTTGAGAGAGGCTAGGCAAGAGATGAGTGAAACTAAAGGTGGTCATTGGTGCACTGTTGCGGTGTAAAAAGAGATGGTGGTGGTGAGGTGGTCTGATTTTGTGTCAGGAGGTGATGAAGGTGGTATGGTTGAAGAAGAGCAGAGCTCTGCTCTGTCGGGTGAAGAGGTATGGGGGGAGGAGAAGAGAATAGGGTTAGGTTTTGGTGATAGGGGCTTATATAGGTGGTGTGATGTGAAGCGGGTGCATCAGGATTTGATGTGAAGGTCGGAGCGAGCGTAGGATGAAGCTGGTGTGGATCTGACGGCCGAGAAAGGTAGCCGGTTTTGATGTGATTCGATGTTGAGCGGAAGCAGCAAACTTCGATGCGCATGAGGGAGCGACCGTAGGATGTAACTAGACGCGATCTCAATGGCTCAGGATAATCGGGCTCGGATCGGGTCGCGGGTCGGGTCTAGCTCAAGCCCATGTCTTGTAGATGAGTTGCTACTTGTTGGGTTTGCAATCATTGTTCTGGGCTTTGGCTATCTTTGCTCCATAGATGCTCGACTCCAATTCTTGCTCTTTGGGCTCCTCAATTTCTCCCGACTTTATTTAGTACCTAAAAACACAAAATTAATTAATACAAGTATTTATTCTTGAAAACAAAGAAAACACGAACGGGATAATATCTAATTTCTAAGCGCAAAAGATGAGTAAAATGCCAATAAAAGGTGTATAAATATGCACTATTTGGCACTCATCAAATACCCCAAACCCTGAATTTTACTTGTCCTCAAGTGAAACAAAAATAAGAAATCCTAACTATACCACTTGTGTTGGTCTCTCGAATGCATTTAGCGTATGCACTAAGCCTTTAAACCCCTAGGTGTCCCTAGTGGACGAGTTGTAGTCTCGTGAGGGTTTACAAGAGGTGTACCCACAAAACCTTCTCCAACTTCGTGAGCGTAAAAGAGTCTCAAGCATCCAAGGAGCTATGAGTATATAGAGTTTCGCATGCTAGTAACAAGAAGTTAGAACTACTAAAGAACGCATTCTCATCCTTAAGTGCCGAGCGAGAAGTAACCATACCATATGAAAGAATTCGGATTCGATTGTGATCATAAGCCTCGACTTCGCCTCACCATTAGGGTTTTATGATAATTGCACTCAAAAAGATCGCTTTTTAGTCTCTCATGTGTGCAGAGCGGGAATAAAGAGAGAAATCCTCGCACACGTTGTAGGTAAGAAGGCTAACCTTCCGAAATAAAATCTGGAGACTCCACAAAAGTGTGGATAAAAAGAATCTTTTTTCGATGATCTCTAAGAAAGGAAAATCAACCATTAGCAAGGGTGGAGTACTCACTCACTTCTCACCCGATCTAACTAACATCACTCTCTCATAAGAAACCATAGAAACGTCTTCAATCTTCGGTCTTCGGTCTTGATCTTCAACTATTGATGACGAACTTCGAACTTCATAAAAACTTTAATTTTTTTTTTTTTTTTTTTTTTTTTTTTTTTTTGGTAACTTTTTAAAAATAAACTACAATATTTTTTTTTTTTTTTTTTTTTTTTGGTTACAATAAAACGATAAAACTCAATTTTTCACAAACTTCATTAATTCTCATCCTATTTTCTTTTCTTTTCTTTGTTGCACGTAAACCTTGGACTATATCAATTTTTCTTTCAATATTCTGATTCCTCATCTCCCGGTTTCGACGATGATGTGTTTCTATGGGTCTTGCTGATTGAGAGAGAGAATGATGCTAACTACAAATCGGTATTTAGAAGGAGTTTTCATCTTTAGACGTCACCCTCATGATTGACAAAATTAGCACTCAAAAGATCAAAAGTAGTGCCGAAAGTGGTGCGAAGTTGGGTAGCTCACCATTCCTACCGGAATTGACGTACGGTGACACACACTCTAAAAGCTTTTCTAGAAAGTCACAAAGAGTGAAGGTCGGTACCTCGCTTGATGTAAAATGGGTAGTCTCCACTATGGGTGATCACAATTTACCACCGAATATCTAAACAAAGACCTAATTCGCCCTCCAGATGGTTAAATCCAACTTTAACGCTCTAATCAACTAAGGAACCGATTACGTTCTCCGGTACTTCCAATTTGTTATTTTACGATTCTCTATGTAAACATAGCTAGAAGCATGCTAGTGACTCTAAAATCTCTAAAATTGGAGGTTTTACAAAAGAGTTTTTTTTTTTTTTTTTTTTTTTTTTTTTTTTTTAAATAAAAGGTAAAATAAAAGACTAAAAACTCTAAATGCAAAATAAAAACTAAAAACTCTAAATGCAAATGCACCCCCAAACCTAAATCAAACATTGTCCTCAATGTGTCACGAGATAGGAAAAATTTAAACAAATCACATACCATGAGAACTATCTTTGAAAAGATAAAAGGGAAGAGATTTAGGAATGTCGGCGGGGAGCAAGGTTGAGCTTCATTCGTCAAGGCAAAATCCAACATTCTCAGTGGTGATTATATCGGATTAGCATAATATATGTGCAAGAAGACTCAACCGAATCAAGAAAAGAAAAAATTTAACGAGTCCTACTGGATTATATACAAAAATTCACCATAAACCAACAGTCTAAAGAGTTGAGGATCAACCCAAAAGACGATATGTACAACCATCAACAATCTTACACAAATATAACATGAGAGTGCAAGTAAGACTGCAAATGGGAATGAGTTTCCCCCAAACCTAAACTTGTGAACGGGTGTGTTTGTGAGAATAAAATCTTGCAATTTTAAAGGTACATCATGCAAAAGGTCTAACTCAAAATGAGTTTTGCTAATTACAAAAAAAGACATACATATTCCAACCGTGGCTCCTTAAGAGTGTTATACTTTGATGCAAAATAGTCCAAGAGGACTTGGGAAGCACAAAGTTCTAGGCCTAAGTTAGGCAATTTCAGAAAAGTTGGTTTTGCAATTTTTTGACAAACTACACCTAGGTTTGGTGGAAGAGTTTCAATTTGTGACTCGGGGAGAGAGGTTAGGTGCATCTAAGTTATTTTCATGTATAAAATCATTTGCACCGTCACACTCTTTCCTAAGGTCAGGAGTGGGTAAATCATGGTCTTTTTCACAGGAGAATGGCATAGGTTCCACATCAATATCACATGCATGAATATCGAAGAAGCATCATTCATAGGGTTCAGGGAGAGAGACACTTAATGTCGCCGAACCTAAAAATTCTATTACATTTTCAAAATACACATGCTCTTCATATTCATCATCATCATCATCATCATAGCAAAAATCCATCTCTCCATTCAAAATTGTAGTATTTTTAGTGTACTCATCTACCTCTAGATTAGGTTCATATTCAATGTTAGTTGCATGAGTAAGACTAGAAACACTATTTTCAATCCTATCATTTTGTAACTCAATCGGGTTCCTTTGAAGAATCATGTTGAGTTGTTCCATCAAGGAGAGTCTTCACTAGTGGGTATGCATTCCTCATATGGATATTCATTGTATGGTTGTGCATGAGGTTCACTAGAGAAGGGAAATTCAGACATGTTGCTATATGGATGGTCATGCATTGCATTCATTTCAAGCCTAGCATTTTGCTCTATGAGTGTATCCATTATTGATTGCAAACTAGGAGTTGGGGAGTATAAAATTGTTCATCTCCCCACCGTGGTGAATGATGCATGTGTGCGGGTTGATTATGGTCCCAATAGTCACTTCTAGACACTTCGTTCATTGGATTATTATGGTTTTCCCTAGACTGTCTAAAATCATGCAAGATATACTTAAAGATTCAGCAGGGTGGTCTAAGCCACCACATAAGGTGCAAGCATGCGTTTCATATTGCCTAGAAAACTAGATTCGACGATTGCCTTTCTAAAGCAGATTGCCTTTAAAAGCAGATAGTCGAGCCTCTAATTGATCTAAAAGTGATGACTCGGGTATGAGGAGAGTGTTCATTCTCAACTTTGTGATGGATGATACATGTGCTCATAGTGATTAGGGTATGTGAGGTCAGGGCCCTGAGAAGGCGCATAAAATTCTCTAAAATCACTATGGTATGTGGGGGGTTCATCCTGTGAAGCGTGCCCGTAAGCACGCTCTCTAAGGGATTTGTTTGAATCCCCAGATGCGGACCAAAATCCTGACATGATTTATCACACAAATTGAACTCAAAGCCCAGTTGAAGTGGACTAAGTTTGGTTTTAATGGGATTGGTTTGGTTTATTGGGTTTCATTTGGTTTGTTGGGATTTTGGGCTTTTTGGTTTATTGGGATTGTTGTTGTTTGAAGCCCAGGATTTGTGAAGCGCACAGCTTTTAAGTATGGAAAAATGTATGGCCTGTAAGTGTTTGAAAAAAGATAGCCCGTGAATGAATAGACTCGGGCTCGGTTTGGTTGCAGACGGAGTTGTGTTGAGTTAAGTGGGCTAGCTGTTGTGTGGTTGCGGCCAAGTGGTTGTGCAAAGCCTAGGTTGAGTTAGCCAAGTGAAAGTGTTCATCCCAACAGTTAAATGGCCCAGATTGGTTGTATGTTAACAGCCAGGTTTGGTTTTTGTTAAGTGGGCTAGGCTGTGGTGTAGAGCCCAGTTGTGTTAGCTTCAGATGTGCAGCTTCGGTTGTGCACACATCCCAAAATAGATGTGGGTTAGGTAGAGTTGGCTCACACTGCGCAGCCTTCGGGGAGCTAGCGGCTCATGCATAGTTGGCTAGGTCTCGATAGTTTGCGGGTCATGTTTAGGCTCGTGGTCGCACATCACGGTTTGGTAGTTTAAGCACAAAGACAATTCTAAGTGCAAATCACAGATGAACAGGCAGCTCAAATGCACCCATTTTCACTTCCCGAGATGCAACGGGTTTGACGGGTTGAGTATGCACAATCTTATGTGAGCACAATCTTAACGAACACAATCTTAACAGATGCACAATCTTGACTTGGTTGAGTATGCACAATCTCAACAACACACAAGTACAAAGGTTGCGGGTTCAACGGGTCGTGCACTCGCCCAAGGCAAGACAAGGTATGTAGTGCAACGGGTGAGAGAGATCAACAAGCTCAACAAATTCAATTGACGGTGGTTTGTGCAAGCTCAACAAGCGCTCTGTCAAGAGGGTTAACAGCTAACAAGCTTACGAATCGTGTGCTCGGGGTATACCACTCGAGGTTTGTGTCACAAAGACAGCAAACTCGTAGGCTCGGGGTTGTCGTAGTACACACAAGGGCTAAGCAATACAAGGCAAGGCAATACAGCACACAAACCGCTTAGATGCTAAGTAACATTGTGCATGAGAATATGCTCAGTGCAAAATAATATGCTTAGGTGCACGGGGCTAGGTTTGATGGTTTGCGAGTCAGCTCGTGGTTAGCACTAGGTCAAGCATGCACAAATAGCTCACAAGTCTCACGGGATGCTAAGGGATTGATCACAGATGCTGGTTCAATTGCTTACAGAGATGCTCACAAGTCTCGTGGTCTTGCTCGGGTTACGCAAGTATATGGCAATGATAGCTCACACATTTAGCATTCAATTAGCAGACTTTTTCAAAGAATTACAAATTGGAAGCAAGCATAGCACATGGGGTTTAGGCACAAGGTTAACAAGCAAGCCTATATGCTATCGTGCATTCATTCATTCAAAGTCTAGCAAGTTTATCAACAGGTTAACATTCAGGTGTGGTTAACAGAGAAGGATATGCTAACTTGTTTGGGCTGCCTGATAACAATTGCGCTTCCTTGCCAACAAAGACAATGAGGTTGGCTCGGCTTGTGTATCACATGCACCTTAAGTCTGCGCCCCTTCCTTGACTTTCTCCCTATTGGCTTACCTCACTGTTCATAAGCACAAGAAGACAAAATAGCTTTAGCAACTCAGTGCATAAAGAAGCGATATGAGTAGCACAAGCAGTTGTAGGTACTGTTCACTCAGAAGAAATATCGGTTTCTCAAAAGAGTGCGAAAGCTACAAAGAAATGGATTTGAATATTAACACTGGCACAGTGAGAGTATTCTTGGACTGTCAGGGAATAAGATTAACTAGTTACACTAAGAAAATAAGCTAAGTTACAATGCAGGCAAATAACTTACAGAGGCAGTTTACAAAAAATTTAAACTAATCAAAGATTGATAGACAAATGTAACATGGATATGTACAGGGGAGAAAATCAGTAAAGCTTAGCCGAAAATCGATAGGGCACGCGCCAAATCCCCGGCAGCGGCGCCAAAAACTTGGTAGGCCCGAAAGATAGATAAATAAATTGGCCTACGGGTTATACCGCAAGTGCACGGCGTCTATTGGAGACGCGGCAAGTACGGGTCGATCCACAGAGACGAGGGTGTGCTCTAGTTGATTCTACGGCTTGCTAACTACTGAGTTCTAGTGATAACGAGTGACAAAATGTATGAATGTAACAAAGATATTTTGTTGCCGAAACGGCTGAGTTGTGATCAAGTGAACCTAAACTAAGGTATGATAAAGTGATGTGGGGATGCTAAGGTCTCGGTTCCACCACTCACTCCTACCGTGTGCTCAACTAAATTGAACTCCTTGTTCTATGGCAGTTAAGGGTAGGGTGTCAATTCCACCACTTAACTAGGATGTTTCACCTTATAACACTTCAATTATCACCGAGGATACTAACCTAGAGTACTAATTGTCTAATGAAGCACAATTAGTCAAGAGAATTAGTTTTTGTGTCTAAAGATTGTTCGGAAAGACACACAATACATTTATACCACGACTACAATGTATACTGGCATGCATTGTGAAAGAAATGCATTGGGTGCTAAAATTGAAAGCATAATTATAAATTAAGCATGCAAGGATAAATCAACAGAGCTTGAAACACAGTATGGAATTAGGGTTTCACTGAAACCCTAATAACTAAATTAAAACATGATTAAATAACAAAATACACAAAATTAAAACTAAAGTGACTGCACTGGCTAATCCAGGCGTGCCCGCAAACAACACAAATCATCTCTATTTATACATGCAAATAAAACCCTAAAAACCAAACCCTAAATTTCTCAAAAGTAGAAATTAAATGCAAAATAGAGTACCCATACTCTCTGAGTCGCTTTCCTCTTCCTTGTCGTGCGGTTGTTGCAACTCCATCACTCGATTGATTACACAGAGCCCTAACCCTAGTTCCATTTATCTCTTTCATAGCCTCTAGAGTTGTTGAGAGAGGCTAGGCAAGAGATGAGTGAAACTAAAGGTGGTGTTGGTGCGTGAGCAGTTGCGGTGTAAAGAGATGGTGGTGGTGAGGTGGTCCGATTTTGTGTCGGGGAGGTGATGAAGGTGGTATGGTTGAAGAAGAGCGAGCTCTGCTCTGCTGTCGGGTGAAGAGGTATGGGGGAGGAGAAGAGAATAGGGTTAGGTTTTGGTGATAGGGGCTTATATAGGTGGTGTGATGTGAAGCGGGTGCATCAGGATTTGATGTGAAGAGCGTAGGATGAAGCTGGTGTGGATCGACGTGCGAGAAAGGTAGCCGGTTTTGATGTGATTCGATGTTGAGCGGAGAAAGAAACTTCGATGCGCATGAGGGAGCGACCGTAGGATGTAACTAGACGCGATCTCAATGGCTCAGGATAATCGGGCTCGGATCCGGGTCGCGGGTCGGGTCTAGCTCAAGCCCATGTCTTGTAGATGAGTTGCTACTTGTTGGGTTGCAACTGTTGCGCGCGGGTTTTTGGCTGCAGCCGCAGCTCCATAGATGCTCGACTCCAATTCTTCGCTCTTTGGGCTCCTCAATTTCTCCGGACTTTATTTAGTACCTAAAAACACAAAATTAATTAATACAAGTATTTATTCTTGAAAACAAAGAAAACACAGAATCTGGGATAATATCTAATTTCTAAGCGCAAAAGATGAGTAAAATGCCAATAAAAAAGGTGTATAAATATGCACTATTTGGCACTCATCAAAGCCACATGAATCAGGTACATAAATTTTTCCTCCCTTGGCATAAATGACTCCATCATCTAGCCAAAATCGACGAACGATCCCATCACAGATCTGTTTAGTCAGGCGCACACATGCCTGATCATTCTTCGTCTCTTCAATTCGAGGCAACAACTCTGCCTCAATCGTGGTCAGTGCCGCAACATATTCTGCCACCAACTTTATGCTTAACGCATCTGGCACAGAATTAAGCCTTCCTGGCTTATGCTCGAACTTGTATTCGAACTCGCTCAAAAAGTCAAGCCACCTTGCTTATTTTGGCGAAAGTTTCTTCTGGCTGTTAAAGAACGTAATGGCCACATTATCCGTCCTTATGATGAAATAAGTTCCCAACAAATAATGGCGCCACGTTCTTAGGCAATGTATCATTGCCAACATCTCTTTCTCATGCACAGTGTATCTCCCTTCAGCATCATTAAGCTTACGACTCTCGTAAGCCACGGGATGGCCATCTTGCACCAAGACTCCCCCTAGAGCCCTGTCTGAAGCATCAGTGTGCACTTCAAATGGTATATCGAAGCTAGGCAAGCAAAGAACTGGTTCTGTCGAGACCGCTTCCTTCAATGCATCGAATGACCGCTGACACTCGTCAGTCCATGCCCAAGATTTGTCCTTCCTCAACAAATTTGTCAATGGGGCCACTTTCTTTGAATAGACAACTATGAATCGCCGGTAATAGTTAGCTAAACCCAAGAAAGAACGAAGCTCTCCAAGCTTCTTAGGTTCTGGCCAATCCAAAATGGCCTCTACCTTTTTCTGATACATATGCACGCACCCTTGCGATATCACATGGCCAAGGAAAGTAATTGTGGTCTGGGCAAACTCACACTTTTCCTTCTTCACATACAAACTTGTTTCTCTAAGCTTTGCAAACACTTTGCGAAGATGCATCGCATGCTCTTCCAAAGTCTCACTGTATATGACTATGTCATCCAAGTATACTACCACAAAACGATCAATGTACTCGGAAAACACATCATTCATCAGGTTGCAAAATGTTGCTGGAGCATTCGTCAAGCCGAATGGCATAACACGGTATTCAAAAGAGCCATACCTTGTTACCATTGCAGTCTTTGGTTCATCTCCTTCTGCTATGCGCACTTGGTAATAACCTGAGCGCAAATCCAATTTGGTGAAGAATTTAGCTTTGGCCAACCGATCAAACAAGTCTGCCACTAGCGGAATTGGGTACTTGTTCTTCACAGTCAGTTTGTTCAAAGCCCTATAATCAACACACATACGAAGCGAGCCATCTTGCTTCTTTTGGAACAGAACCGGAGCACCAAATGGAGCTTTAGACGGTTGTATATAGCCTGCCTCCAGCAATTCAGAAATCTGCTTGCGCATCTCCTCAAGTTCTAATGGTGACATACGATATGGTGCTTGCGCAGGCGGCCTCGCCCCTGGCACTAACTCTATCATATGATCGATCCTACGCCGCGGTGGTAGCGTCTTAGGCAGTTCTGTAGGCATTGTGTCTGCAAACTCTTCTAAGACCTCAGCTATTCCATCCTCTATTTCCACTACCTTTCCTGGTTTGATCTCAACAAACACGCATAGGAAAGTAGCCAAACCTTGGCGCATACCATCGTTCACCCGAACCAACAGACAAACATGGCTTAAGTGTCTTGTCTGGTTCTCTTTGCCTCACCATAGAGACAAAACATGGGTATTGAGGGTGCTGTATCAATATCCCATTTCTATGAGGTAATGGCGACGCCTTCGCCGCGCAAAAGAAATCCATGCCCAAAATCAGGTCAAAATCATCCATGACCATAACTAGCAAATCTAGTTTTCCTTTCCATTCTCCAACTTGCACATCTGCATTGCGAACTTTCCCTCGACTGGCTTGTGGTTCTTCGTTAACAGCTTTGATGGTGCTAGCCGCGCTAGTAACTGTTAAGTTCAATGCCATGGCAACGCTTGGATGAATGAAAGACTTCGTAGCACCAGTATCAGCCATCGCTAATACCCATTCTCCATTGATCTTCACATCAATGTACATCAGTCCAGAAGACATCTTCTTCTCTGTGTGTGCTTTGCTCCCTAGCAAATGACTGATGTTACGATGTTGGCCACTACCAACATCATGCTGAGCCTTCCCAGCATCGTGATGTTTCTCATCAACACTTGCAGCGTCTCCGGTACCCTTAGTGCAGTTCTGATATCTAGAACAACTTGTTTCACCCTCATTAAGTTGTTCCGAGGACATCCTTCGTGCATGATTATAACTTGTAGATTCTTGAATTAATGATTCGCATACCTTTAATGCAACTCTTTGGTCTGATCTTCGCCCCATCCTTTGCCTGCCTTGTACTTTCTGTGTGGATCCTTCACTTCAAATACGTTTTATAGCCAAACATATAACAGCAACAACTTCAATCAACCTTATAATCCAACGTGAACGGAGAGAGACCCTTAACCAGGGCTCTGATACCCGAATTGTCACAGGTTCGCACTTCCCAAATGCAACACCAACTTGACAATGGCAATTATGCTCCACAAAGACAATCTCAGCCAACTCGCACTTAGCCAATACTTCAACTTCTTGACTAATTCTCTATTGACCCATACTAAACAGAGGTTCTGCTCACAAATCTTCCAAGCCTTCAACCAAATGCACACACTCCGCTTGATGCATAAACAATAAGCCAAACCAAAGGGAAAATATGCACCAACAGAACTTTTCTTTAAATCAGGCCTTAGCCTTTTATTTATTGCACACTTAGGGTTACACACTCTTCTTGTTCGGGATTACCCAATCCCTTCACAAGATCAGGCTTATATAGCCTTACAAAAAGCTAGGCTTATATAGCCTTACAAAAAGCTATGTACAACTAACTGCAAGCAGTTACAGTTTTACTTTACATGTGGCAGTTAGCTAACTATGCTAACCTTTGCCAAACCGTTCTCTAGCCAAACGAGTCCTTCCTATCAGTTAGAAAGCATAAAGTAAACCCATTCTTGTGTAACCAACTCTAAACCGTCAAGGCCATGTGCCCCGCACATGTCATCTTGCCTTGTTGCCAGATCAACGCATTTGCCAGCCAAATATTGCGCCATCACGGCTGTACATCATTCTGCCAATGATGCAAGTGTGCTAATGCAAGTCTTGCTTGCATGCCTGTACGCCTCATGCATCTCCCCCCCCCCTTTAATGAGTGCAACACAATTGAAAAGTCAAACAATTTAACTGACAAAGAGTTGGATCTCTTAAATTTTAATGGCAACCGTTGGATGATAGGAATCTAATTCCGTGTGGCATTTTTTTGGTTACTTCCCGACTATACCCCTCCTTTTTCGTCACTTCTTCTTTTCACAGTCCCAACATAAGTCGATAACAACGAAGAGAAGAGTTTATCTTCGTCTTCTCCCTCACCTTCTCCATTATTGTTTTTCGTATCCATCATCAGCTTCTCTCACCAGAGATTAACAACTTCTCCATTAACATTAACAACTTCTCTCCCTCACACCTTCCATGAAAACTCTCGAACTCAAATTACAGATTGCTTTCAAAAAAATAAACCGATCGATCTATTGTTAATTGAAGCCATGAAAACCCTCGAACTCAAATTACAGATTGCTTTCAAAAAATAAATCGATCGATCTATTTTAATTGAAGGATGGTGGTCCAAAGATTATCCAATTAGTTTCAATTTGGTTGAATTTTCATCTTCTTCATAAGGTATGTAATTCCAAACTCTTACTTATATATGATTTTTACTTGAAATAGGGTTTCCCTAAACCAAACCAAGACAACAAAATAGGGGAAATTAGGTGTTATTCTCATTCAGGTTGTTTGGAATTGGGTGTTTAACAATTAGGGCAAAATAAATAGGTAAATTTGTGTTTGGACAGTAAGTAAGTGTATGGTTTTCAATTGAACTTCCAATTTGGTTTGACATGTGTAGTTTGGTATGCAATTTAGATATTAGGTGTTGGTGATTTGATTGATATGCAATCTGATTGATATTTTAGGTTTACATACCAAGTATATCATTTCTATTTTTTTGTCCGATTTGTAAGCTTAGGCACTAATTTTAGGTATCTTTGTCTGATTTAGGTTTTATCAATAGGTTTTTAAAGAATTGTAGTCACATTCCTTTTGTTGTCATTTAAATTATATGAAGGTCATTATTTCATACACCTATCTTGGTTTGCAGTTGCAGGCGGTAGCATTACAGCTGAGATGAGGTGTATTATGTAGTAGATTGGGGATGTACAACTCTTTCACCTGTTTTTGCAAATGCCCTACATAGTGCCATTAATTTAGCATTACATTAGTTTTCTTGCAGCTGCAGGCTGTATCATCACAGCTGTTGTGTAGTAAGTCGTAGTTTAGGGATATATCTTAGTTACTAACGACGTATCAGGTACTTCGTAGTGTTTATGCAGATACACTGAGTTGATAACTTAATGTAAAGTGCAAATATAATAATTCTTCAGTTTTGTTGGATATTAAGGGTATAGTTCTCCCAAAGGTTGTTTTGTAGATATGTACAACGACATGCTTGCGTATTCATCCCTGATATACTAAGCGATTCCTTCTTGCTTGGAAATTTCCAGCATATAAGCATTTGCTTAGTGGTCTCTTAGTCCCGTCTTCATGTTGTGGATAAGAATTTGTACACAGATAGATACATGGTTTGTGCAAATGTTCATGTTTGTGATAATGCCCAACAGGGTACTGTGTTTAACTTCAATTAATTTGTAGACAGATAAATAGATGGTTTCTTCGCAAGATGGAGTGCGTCGAAGCCCACGACTTATTGAGATGCAAGATAGGCAAAAACAATTGTGGCGTGCTCAATACAAATCAAAACAAGAGAAAATGACCGAACAACAAAAACATGCATTCAATGAAAGACGGCGTCGTGCTTATCAAAATCGAAATACAAGAATTGATGAAGCCAGTACAAGCTGTAAGTTTACTGATTTAATAATGCTTTTCGCATAACCATAAGCAAAGATTTTACAACATATGCTTATTATGGATAGCTTTTTTACATGTGCAGCAAATGTTCAAGTATCTAACTCAGCTGGAGGATTCATTCCTCGCCGAAGCCCAAGATTTTTGGACGCGAAACACACAGCAGAAACGTTGGTTCAAGGTAATGCTTTAGTTAGAAGATTTAGTTGCTGAACTTCGTTTGGCTGAAAACATCATTGCATAACCACAAGCAAGGATTTGACAATATAAGCTTATTATATATAGCTTCTTTACATGTGCAGTAAGTGTAGTGTCTAACTTACCTGGAGGATTCATTCCTCGCCGAAGCCCAAGATTTAGTGGATGCGGAAATACAACAGAGACGTTGGTTCAAGGTAATGTTGTATTTATTAGCAGATTTAATTGCCGAACTTAGTTGATTAATCTCCTAAAGACCAGTGGAGCATAGGAAACCAACAATCATCTAAAAAATATTAGTTAATAACTCTCAATGCTTAGATTTGATCAGATTTACATGTATTGTTATGGATCTCTGTAGTTCGGAGGAAAAACATGTCCGAAGAACAGCTGGCCCGTGAACGAGAGAGGAACCGTGTTCGAGAAAGAACCCGTCGGCTAAATATGACGGAAGAGCAGAGGTCAATAGAACGTGAGCGTGATCGTAATCGAAAAAAAGCCGCCAAGGAAAAGCTGAAACCTCCTTCATCATCAGCAAACAACACTTCATCAAACTTATTTGAACATGTTATGCATGAACATGTGCAGGCAGAAGTTGAAAGACTTATCGGTCGCATCTCAACGGTAGTAATGAATACCAGCGAAGGGTATATGGAGTTGGGGCCTGAACACAGAGGTAAGTTGTATGTACTTGAATTTTCTATTGTATCAAACATATACATACAATTCAATAACTGCCCAAGTCATACAAAATTTCCAATCTGCAGCTCCCATACATACAAAATTTGACGATATGCTCGAGTTTGATGAACAAATCAACAATACAGGAGATGATCTGGATGAGAGCCACCAAGAGGATATGCAAGAAGGTATATTCTTTACAAATTTTAAAACTCAAACATGTTTGCTGGGAGGTGTGATTGTTACATTGTTTAGAAAACATAGTGATGGTCGAGATTGTATGTGGGGATTTCTTTTAGAATTCTTCGTAACAATTCTTACTGCACGTTCTTATGATTAATGTAGGTCAATTGGAGAATCCTCAATCTAATCATGGAAACAACAATGAGAGACGGAGATCAGGATTGCAAAGAGGTAAGACATTCTTAACAATTCTATATTCTTACTACAGGGTCTTAAACTGACGGTTCAATTAAATTGGTCTATATATTGTTTAATTGAATCCAGTAATAGACTTAGGAATCTTCTGAGAGACTATGTGAACATGCTTGCAGCGAAGTATCCATTCTGGAGTTAGCATTTATTGAATAAGACAGTTTATGTTTATTGTCTTTTTGATCTTTAAATTAACGTATTATTAAATTTTTGTTCTGATCAGACAACTAAATCGCATATTATTCTTTTCTCTGCATGTATAGTGAGCAACAGGAGAAGAAGGGGGACAAGTTTATCTAATATAGGATTTCATAACTGTTCAAGGGGTTTCATTGATTTACATTCACTTCCACGCCTGCAGTTGGATAACACTAGCTCATGTAACCATTGTGGAGCTAAGCTATTTCCTCATGAGACTAATCAGTTCTGTTGTTTGAATGGAAAAGTCAGTCTACCAGATCTGCCGGTACCTCCAGAACTTATGTTGTTGTATACTGTACAGTCAGAACTTGGATTTCATTTTAGGCATAATATTCGTGCATACAACCATGTTTTCGCCTTCACATCGATTGGGGTACGTATCGACCATAACACAGCTAATCTTAGAAAGGGAGTGTATACATATCGTGCTCAAGGTACCATGTATCACAAGATTGGGAGTCTCATACCCGAACCAAGTGATAGACCAAGGTTCCTTCAAATGTACATATACGATACTGAACATGAATTAGAGAACTGAATGAAAGAGCAACAGTTTGCTGCCAAGAATGACAAGGGAAAGGATCAGGCTCAGGAGTCAACATCAATTGAAGAACCGCTTAACAGGGAAGTGCTTGCCATCTTGAAAGGAATGTTGGACAGATGCAACCCGTATGTCCGTGTTATTCGCCAGATTGCACAAGGTAATGACTTGCATGATGTTCGTCTACATATAAAAGAGCAGCCAACGTATCGCCGTCAATATAACATGCCAACATCACCGCAAGTAGTTTGCTATCTTAGTTGGCGGAGAAGAACCGAGTGAAGTGCTTCCAGGGGACATCATCGTTGAAACAAATTAGGGCAACTTTTGAATGTACCCGATACAAACATGTTTCTACGATCCACTTCAATACCCATTGCTACTTCCTTATGGGAGTTTTGGTTGGGATTTAACAATTTTCGGCGACAAGCTAGAAGGATCAGTTGTCGAGCATATTATGCATATATGCTACAGGTAACGTTAATTTACTTTGAATTAGTAAATTCTCTGACCTAAGATTCTTTGACTGCATCTATCTAACCAATTGACCTAATGTCATTAGATCCGAGAAAATGATGACTCGATTCGTTACGTCTTCGGGAAACTACTACAAAGAATACGTGGTCGATAACTACGTGAAGATCTCAACAATGAAGTTGAGATGGGTTCGAGATAACCAAAGGACATTCCGAGTGATTGGTACTGGGTGCTCTTGACAAGGCAGATGCAAATACGGGTAACAATAATTCAAAGGCTATGATTATATAAGTTAGACTACAATAACTGACTTCGCATTACAGTAGTCGTGTGAAAATGTCATTTCATAAACTGTCATTTCTATGATTATATAGTTGAAGTTTTGAATTACGTAAAACTATCATTTCTACAATAATTGTCATTTTCATAAACCTCTAATCAAGGTTTCTTTGAATCAGATGCCTTTGGATTGCCATAAGGACAAATTTCACTTTCACGGCCTCGCCAAACAGGAGACTTAAACGAGGTCTCTTGAGATTGCATCCAGTTCAAGTTTTTGTTTCCGATTTCTCTAAATTGTGGTGATTCTTTGCAGGTGATATCGGACAGCGGGTTATTCTGCCTCCAAGTTACACAGGAAGCCCACGTGATATGCATCAAAGGTATTATGACGCCATGGCATTGGTTCAGAAGTACGGGAAACCTGATTTTTTTATAACCATGACATGTAATCCTAAGTGGGAGGAAATCCAGAAGAATTTAAAACCAGGGCAACATGCACATGACAGGCCAGATTTGACAACGAGAGTGTTTCATTCTAAGTTTGAAGAACTGAAGAAAGATCTGTTCACTAAGGGGGTTTTAGGAAAGGTTGTTGCACATGTTCATGTTATTGAGTTTCAGAAACGAGGTCTACCACATGCACATATTCTTATCATTCTCGATGAAAGAGACAAGCTACGTAGCCCAGATGACTATGATACAGTTGTTCGAGCAGAAATACCCGATCCAGATGTTGAACAAGAGTTGTACGAGGCTGTTCTGAAACACATGATACATATGCCATGTTCTTTGTCGAATGATAGTGTTTGTAAGAAGAATGGGAAGTGTAAGAAAAAGTTTCCGAAGAAATTTGCACCCACAACTCTAGAAGGCGGGGATTCGTACCCAATCTATAGAAGGCGGGATGATGGTAGAGAAGTTACACTCCACAATGGGAAAGTGGTGAATAATAGTTGGGTCGCACTTAGTATAATCCGTGGCTTTTGAAGAAGTACGACTGCCATATCAATGTGGAGATTTGCTCAAGTGTGAAATCCGTGAAATATTTGTACAAATATGTTTGGAAAGGGGTAGATTGTGTCTGCATGGAGGTTTCGAGCGAGAAAGATGTCGAAGATGAGATCAAGCAGTATGTAGATGCCCGTTGGATCTGCCCGCAAGAAGCACTCTGGAGAATATACAAGTATCAGATGAATAAGATTCACCCACCTGTAGTCTCATTACAAATACACCTTAAGGATCATCAAAAGATTTTACTTCCAGAAGGGCGGACTGTGCGAGCTGTGCTGCAGCGAGAGAGGGCATCCCGTACAAAGCTGACCGAGTATTTTAAGAAAAACGCAGAAGATGAGTTTGCAAGAACCCTTTTATATAAGGAATTTCCAGAGCATTATGTATGGGATCAGTCATTAAGGCAGTGGAATAGAAGGAGACGCAACAACAGAGTCATTGGAAGAGTTAATGTTGTTTCAACTCGCACTGACAATTACTATTTGAGACTTCTACTGAATCATGTTAGGGGCCCAACTTCTTATGAGGACCTTCTGAAGGTAGGTTTTGTTACCTTTTCGACATACAGGGAAGTGGCACAGCATCTTGGTTTATTAGAAAGTGATACTGCCATGCGTGATACACTTCTTGAAGCAACACAAGTGCAGATGCCTTCGTCTTTGAGAAGGCTTTTCTGCATGATGTTAGCCTTATGGAACCCAAATGGAGTTCGCGAATTATGGGATGAATTTCTTCCACACCTGATTGAAGATCACCTCCGCTCCAACACAGAACAAGGTGCTATTAATCTTTTGTTGCGGGAACTTAGTTCTACTCTTGGTCCAGATTTGATGAAGAAGTATCAATTCCCAACCATCACTGAAGACGTAGGCACTTCAGGAACAAATGATTTGGTCATGGAAGAAAAATCGATTCCTATTCCTCCAGAAGATTTGTCGGCTATCGGTCAGCTAAATAACGACCAGAGGCAAGCATTTGACAGGTAAGATTCCTTGCAAAAAGATATACTCATATTTTAATCTCAATTTTCCGACTTATATTCGCCACGAGTCATTCATTTTGAGTTTGTAGCAATTAACGAAGTGGTGGTAGTGTGTTGGTTGATGAGATAACATAGAAAGCTTAGGTTAAACACTTATATTAGTATTTTGTGTATATGGATTTGTAATTGTATATCAACTCTTAAGCAGGGTGGTGAACTCCGTTTCTCGCCGCGAAGGTTCTATATTCTTTATTGATGGTCCGGGTGGTTCAGGGAAAACTTTTCTATACAGGGCGTTACTGGCCTATCTAAGAACTCAAGGACATAATGCAATTGCAACGGCGACATCAGGAATTGCTGCAACCATGATGCCAGGTGGACGGACTGCTCATTCTAGGTTCAAGATACCTGTACCAGCTGACTCAACATCTGCGTGCGATATACCTGTGGACACTGATTTAGCAGATCTCATTCGGAAGGCCAGCTTGATTATTTGGGACGAAGCAACAATGCAAACCGATATGCATTTGAAGCTTTAGATCGGACATTAAGAGATGTAACTAAGGTTGAGCTACCATTTGGAGGTAAGATTTTGGTTTTGGGTGGTGATTTCCGTCAAGTATTGCCTGTAATTGAACGTGGCACACGAGCACAGGCAGTAAGTGCATGCTTAACCAATGCAATATTCTGGAAGCACGTCAAGGTAATTCACCTCAAAGAAAACATGCGTTCAAGGTTGGATCCCGGCTTCTCAGAATTCTTGCTTCGCATTGGAGATGGAGTTGAGCCTTATGTTATAGAAGAGATGGTGAAACTTCCAGATGATATTGTGTTGGAATGGGATGGAGAGCAGGCTGTTAAGAGATTGATTGACGAGGTTTTTCCAAGACTTGAAGAGAATGCATTTGACAAAGTTTATATGAGTCAGAGGGCTTTGATAACTCCAAAGAATGACGTTGTCGAAAAGCTCAATCAGAAAGTTATTGAAATCTTCCCGGGAGCTGAGGTAGTGTATCACTCCTTTGACACGGTAACAGATGACCCCAAGAATTTGTGGACAGAAGATTTTCTCAACACTATTGCTCCAGGTGGATTACCTCCTCACAAGCTTATACTGAAGATAGGTGCTCCAATTATTCTCTTGAGAAACCTTGATCCAAAGTGTGGCCTTTGTAATGGCACAAGGTTATTGTGTCGAAGATTATTCACAAACTTCATCGACGCAGAAATTGTTACAGGTAGTTGCTCAGGGATGAGAGTGTTGATTCCAAGGATACCCATGGAGCCTCCAAAAGAGTCGAAATTGCCTTTTAAGCTTACACGAAAGCAGTTTCCAGTTCGTGCAAGTTTTGCTCTAACCATAAACAAGTCTCAAGGGCAGACCATACCACATGTTGGTGTTTACCTTCAAGAACATGTGTTTAGTCATGGACAATTGTATGTTGCTTTGTCCAGAGGAGTCTCAAGAACCACAACAAAAATATTAGTCAAGAATGGGGCTCTTCCAGATATTGCTGGAACGTGTACAAGAAATGTTGTTTTTCAAGAAGTCCTGAAATTATGTGATAGTGTTGGGTGATGTATTTCTGATTAATGTAGTTCTAAATGAAAAAAAAAAATACATTCACAGTTAGTATGTTGCTGAGAAACATTTTATTGCAGCGTCAGTTTTTTTTTTTTGAACATAGAGTATGCGTATAAAAGAGTCTATTGTCTGCCGACGTGCATCGCACGTGCACTCCACTTGTAATATTATAAAATAGGGAAAGGTGTGCGGTACCGGGCAACATAGCCGGCCGGCCATGCCCAAGCCGTGGCCGGTCCCACACCTCACAATCCCTAGCTTTTTATAATTACTATTCCCTAAACTCATGAAAATCCTCTGTTTCAACAAAACTCATGGATTCTTCATAACATCACGGATTCATGAAAATAATATTATAAAATAGGGAAAGGAGTGCGGGACCGGGCAACATGGATGGCCAGCCATTCCCTAGCCATGGCCGGTCCCACACCCTGCAATCCCTAGTCTTTTATAATTATTATTTTCCTCGAATTCATGAAACTCCTTGGTTTGAGCAAAAATCATGATTTCTTCATAATTTCTCAAATTTTGCTCAAATCATGAAAATTCAAGAGCCAACATGGTCACGTGACCAGCTAGCCTCTCACGACAATTTTAAATGTTAAAATACTCTTATTTTAATATTTACAAAATATTAATTAATTGAGCATACATGCTCATTCCAACAAAAATCAAGAATTTCAGTGAAGATGAAACTCTTCTGAAAATTCACAATGTTGCTCGAATGCACATCAGAAAATACTGAAACTCTCAGTACGGAGGCATGGACACCACGGCAACACGTGCATGCCTTATTGACCGACCAAAGTCATTCCTAGGGCTTGCACAAAGCCGGTCCCACACGTTTTCACACTTTTGACCTAATTTGCGCAATCGCTCATATTGGGCCCAAACTCTCTCCAACCAACCTGGAGATTGCTCGAACGGACAACATCTAGTCCCGTGACCACCAAGAGCCGACCCCATGCTCTCTTAGTCGGTCCCCCATCTTTCATACTTTGGTTTTTGCCTAATGTTGAAACCAGCAGTAATTCAATAAATGATGAAACCGGCACTTAATCATCATTCTTTCACCAACTCTCCAACTGGAAACCCTGGTGTACGCTCACTTGAGCACTGGGCACCACATGGACGCTCATCATTCCATGTGGTCGAGCCATTCAAGGCTCCGGAGATTTGATCATTAATCATGATATACGGTATCATGGCTTTGCTTGCTCGTTGGTGTATTCCTACTCACACCTTCATATGCAGATGTGGAGAGTTCACGATTACTTCAGAAGATGTAGTCGCTTTGTTGCATCTTCCAGTCGTCAGAAATTTCCCTGGAAAACTCTCAACAAAGGAGAAACTGATATCTCTTACTTTGGAAGCTAAAATGCATGAATTCAACGAGTCTCCCAAATTTTGCTATGCTCAATAGTTGAGATACTGGTGGCCGAGAGACGGAATTCCCGAAGAACCTGTTGATAGTACTCTGTCCATTGCTGCTTTCTTGTGCTTGTAGCTTTCTTTAGTTTTCTTTCCACAATCTCTTGAACTTTGAACTTCTGAGAGATGTGAGATTTTGATTTTGAATTTCTGGATTGGTTTTGAATTTTGATAGGTTTTGGTTTTTTTTTTTCAGTGACTGAGGATTTTCTTTTGGATTTCGGATTTGATAGAGATTTCTCTTAAGTAAGGAACTTTGATAAATTCCTGAATTAAAATACTGGATGCAAGTATTGCAAACGTTTTTGAGGAATTGAAATTACAGGTAAAAGAAAATCCTAAGATGCAAACGTCAGATATTTTGAGCGTTTGTCTTGGCCATAAAACACCCAATGTTGAATGCTTCATGCGTCGAATATCTTGAGACAATTCTCATGAATTACTGGTATACTTGTCTTGCCTTTGATGTCAGCCAATTTCTAATATCCTCCAACAACTGACTTAGCAATCATAAAATGTCCTTCCCAGTTAGAACTCTTTGTGGAATGCAAATTGCGTTTGGTTGCCTTAAGAATCAAATCTCCTTCATGAAATTTGTTAGGCTTGGTTGCATGTGCCTTGAATATCTTCTCCTGGTTTAGAATTCCTTGTGGATTCCACGTTGGTGGAGGTTTCCAATTCTGCGGCACATGTGGACACTCGTGCAAATGAGAGTATTTAGGATATTAATTGTGAAACTCAGTCATTATCCTATCAATGACCGTGTTAGTGAGATGATAGACTGGGAGAGGTTCTACGTCTAACCATTTAGTGAAGTATAGCTGAGGTGAGGCTAACCACTCATAACGTTTGGTGAGAGCCGAGTCACGAGCATGATCAAGTCCCTTGACCAGAGTTGCATATTTGAAAGTTGGTAATATAGATGCATGAGTGGGAATGAGACTTGCCTGAGTGCGGAACCTTTTGACAAATTCATGTGCGCTCTCTTCAGGTTTTTGTGTGAGTTCCATCAAGGATTCGACTTTTCCCAAATGCTTAAATGGTGGAGTGTCTTCCATTTCTTCTAAACTGGAGCTTTCCTATGAGTCAGAGCTTTCCTCGATAGAGGATTGTGCAATTGAAGATGTTGTAGTGACCTTTCCATCATGAATCCATGCTCGCCCAAAAACCATGTCGTATCCTGGATCTTCTCGGATTATGAAAAACTTGGTTTCAGTCCAAGTTGAATCAACTTTCATTTTGAGAATAATGTAACCGTAAGCATCCCTGGAGATTCCTTCGTGGTCTCTGACTGAGGCAGGGGCGTGAGTTGCTTCTTGTCGAGTGATGCCAGCAGCCCTGAGGGTTTTCAAGGGAATGATGTTAACAGCAGTGCCAACATCGACCAATGCTCGCTTGAATTCATTTCCTTTGAGGTGAACTGTAGTGAGAAGTCCCCAGTCGTACATCTCCTTGTCCGTTATTGGCGGTTCAGAGAGTGTTTCCTGAATTGTTAGTCGTTTTCCTGACACGATATGGTTCAGTGCAGCAAACATATCATCTCTTTGGGCCTTTGACAAGTACAACAACTCGCAGACATGCTCAATTAAGGATTGAACTGCCTCCTTGACCGGCTGCTTGGAGGGTGCGAATGTTCTGATTGGGAGGGGATTTGTGCACTCCTTCAGTTCTCAATTCCCCTGAGTCAGCCTTTTCTTTGAATATACGCTTCAGGATTCTGCAATCACTTATCGGATGACTGACATACCTATGGAAATGGAAGTAGCGTGTATTTTCCATATGTTCCTCAGTCGGTTCCTTTTTGACATGAGGCAATTTGATCGCACCGTCTTAGATCCAAACCTCCAATAGTTCGATCACTTCTTGAATAGAAAAGGGGAAGTCAGGTGCATCTTGATCATTCTGTTGACGTTGAGTAGGCGATTGTGCATTCCTGACTTGATCATCTTTCCTTGGCGCTTTTGAGGGATTGGACGTTGGAGGAGCATTCTTATGTAGATGTGCTTCATCTTTTCTTTTGCTCCCTTCAGCAACATTCATGGAAGTTTCGACACTGTACTTCTTGTTGATTAGACGTCGGGCTTTGTTGCTCCGAGCGTCTTTTGATTCCTCTACTTTGACAGTTTTCGTTCTTTCTAGCAGGGCAGGAGCGGTAGTCGCTGATCGCTTGGCCGATTCATGAAGTTCTGAGAAGGTCTGAAAACGAAGATTTTCTAGCAAAGCTCTGTAGACTGGGATCATCCCATTGATGCACAAATCTACCAGTTGTTGTTCAGTGACATTTGGATCGTGACAATCCAGAGACTGGAGTTCGAACCTCTTTACGTAGTCATTTGGATGTTCATTATTCTTCTGAGACATCCTTCCCAAGTCAAAAAGAGTAACTTTCTCAAAGACAAAGAAGTATTTCCTGTAGAAAGCATTAATCATTTCTCCCCAATTGGCTATGCTCCCTGGTGCGATGTTGTTGTACCAAGTGTAGGCTCGGCCGGTCAGAGACTTCGAGAATTCCTTCAAACGCACAACATGGTTATGTTCATGCTCTCCCAATGCTTCCAGGAATCGAGAGATGTGCTCTCGAGCATTCCCCGTTCCGTTGTAAAGTGTGAACGTTGGAGAAGTGTAGCCCTTTGGAAGAGGGATTCTTTGCATAGCTGCAAGATATGGAGGCTGATGACGATGGACTGATGGTGCATAGCCCTTTCCCCGGCTCTCCATAAAACGTTCCAGCGCTTCACGAGTGATGAAAGTAACAGGTTCAGGTTCTGCAGCTTTGCGGGTTTCATCATCGCCAGGGACTGGAATAACTTCGGGATTCGCAGTTGGAGATGTTTCCTTGTCTTTTCACTTCTCCTGAGTTTTGTCTGATATCTCGTCAGTGAGAGTTTTGAGGTAGTTACATATCTCCTTCTGAGTGGTGGCCATGTCAGTCTGATTTTTGGCAAGAACTTCCTGGACCTTCATGAGATCAGCAATGGTAGGCGGGTTTTCTCTGATTTCTTCGGTATGCCTGCCGAAGAGCGGATTGTCTCCAATGTTGGTTTGTGGAGGAGTGGTATCACCAGCACCGATGTTGGAAGCAGGAGTAGTTTCTGGAGTACCACCATTGTTGCTAGTGTTAGCATTGTTTGTGTTGGTATTGGTGACTGAACCTGACCTAAGATCAACCATTTTGTGAGAATGAGAGATTGCAACCGAGAGATTAATCTCCCACTATGGTCGCCAATCTGTGGATGGGGAAAAACGGTTCGCTGGTTTCTTAGGAAAGTGAAGAGTCGAGCGTGTCGTCGAGACTCCTCGAACCGGGAAAACTGCTCAACCTCACACAGATGCACCGCTGCAAAGGGGGTGCTTAGATTCAAGAGATCAATCTGTAGGACTCCGGCCTAAACTAAGGCAATGGCCGTTCCAGAGTCAATTCGGCTTCAAAGAGGGAGATGGGTTGATCTGTAGGAGGGAAGCTGAGAATTTTGTGGGATCAGTGATGATCAAGGATTGTGGGTGTGTTGAAGGTTTCTACAATAATTGGTGAACTGTTGAGTTCGAATAAGTTCTGATGGATTGATGAATTCTTGAGAGTATTTACTCGAGAAATTATGTGTAGACCAAAAACGTTGTCCCCAATCATGGATTCAGAAACTTATTTATATTGTCAGAGTTGTGAACACCTTGATCCATGTAAGTGTGACGGTTTCATGAGTGGGAGAGTGTACAAATGGAAGATCGTGGTAAAGTCAGTTCCACGTCGTGTGGATACTTGACGAATCGTGCACCCACTACTTTGCTAACTCCTTCAACCGTTGACACAACTTACGCACATTTCTCGTCGTGGATAAATCCACGTGCTTGTAAAACATGAGACCAAAACCCTAGTTGTTATCCCCCAATTTGACGTGATTGATGTCTCACGAATCGTGGAGTCTGCATGACAGATGTGTATTTAGTTTGTCAGTTGTTGACTATTAGATAATGAGTCTAGGTTTTGTTGAATCGAGCATGTTTGACAAATGCTCAGCGATTCATGAATGTTAATGTTGCTCATCTGAGCAAATATTCTAAATTCGACGAGTTGTTGAATATTGATGAGTTATTGAATATATGTGGATTATTCGAGCAACTGAGCAAGTATTTCTTGACTCGACGAAATACTGATAAGTTACTGAATATTAATAGTTGGGTCAATATTCGAGCAACTGAGCAAGTATTGCTCAATTCGACGAATCACTGAATATTTGAGAATTTGACGTGCAATTGAGCAAGTATTGCTCAATCCAACAAAATACTGATAAATTACTAAATATTGATAGTTGGACCAATATTGGAGCAAATGTCGCTCAATTCGACGAAATATTTATTGGTAACGTAACCCAATAAAATATTAAAATATTGGTAGATTACCAAATATTGTATAATTAATCCCCGTGGATCAACATAAATTCATTTGGTGTTTTAACTTGCTCAGAATGATGATTCCGTGAAGCGTTTGTTCGAAACCCTAATGTTTGAGCAATTGTTCAACAATTGATGAATTGCTGATAATAGGTCATGAGTGATAGAGGGACCGACCACATGAAATTATGAGCGTCCATGTGGTGCCCAGTGCTCAAGTGAGCGTACACCAGGGTTGCCAGTTGGAGAGTTGGTGAAAGAATGATGATTAAGTGCCGGTTTCATCATTTATTGAATTACTGCTGGTTTCAACATTAGGCAAAAACCTAAGTATGAAAGATGGGGGACCGACTAAGAGAGCATGGGGCCGGCTCTTGGTGGTCACGGGACTAGATGTTGTCCGTTCGAGCAATCTCCAGGTTGGTTGGAGAGAGTTTGGGCCCAATATGAGCGATTGCGCAAATTAGGTCAAAAGTTTGAAAACGTGTAGGACCGGCTTTGTGAAAGCCCTAGGAATGACTTTTGTCGGTCAATAAGGCATGCACGTGTTGCCGTGGTGTCCGTGTCTCCGTACTGAGAGTTTCAGTATTTTCTGATTTGCATTCGAGCAACATTGTGAATTTTCAGAAGAGTTTCATCTTCACTGAAATTCTTGATTTTTGTTGGAATGAGCATGTATGCTCGATTAATTAATATTTTGTAAATATTAAAATAAGAGTATTTTAACATTTAAAATTGTCGTGAGAGGCTAGCTGGTCACATGACCATGTTGGCTCTTGAATTTTCATGATTTGAGCAAAATTTGAGAAATTATGAAGAAATCATGATTTTTGCTCAAACCAAGGAGTTTCATGAATTCGAGGAAAATAATAATTATAAAAGACTAGGGATTGCAGGGTGTGGGACCGGCCATGGCTAGGGAATGGTTGGCCGTCCATGTTGCCCGGTCCCGCACTCCTTTCCCTATTTTATAATATTATTTTCATGAATCAGTGATGTTATGAAGAATCCATGAGTTTTGTTGAAACGGAGGAGTTTCATGAGTTTAGGGAATAGTAATTATAAAAATCTAGGGATTGTGAGGTATGGGACCGGCCACGGCTTGGGCATGGCCGGCCGGCTATGTTGCCCGGTACCACACACCTTTCCCTATTTTATAATATTATTTCATGAATCCATGAAGTTATGGAGAATCCATGAATTTTGTTGAAACCAAGGAGTTTCATGAAACTGGGGAATGATTATTATAATAGGCTAAGGATTGTAAGGTGTGGGAACGACCACGGCTAAGGCATGGCCGGCCGGCCATGTTGCCCGGTCCCGCACACCTTTCCTTACTTTATAATATTATTATTTTTCATGAATCCATGAAGTTATGGAGAATTCATGAATTATGTAAAAACAAGGAAAGTTGCTAAAATCAAGGAGTTTTTTCATGAGTTCATGAAATAACAAAATAGGGCAAAATAATGAGAGAAGCATGGCCGGCCGGCCGGTGGGCCCGGCCCCTGGGCGCTCCTTATTATTTTATTAATATTTGTTGTTTTCTCCTGTTTTGCGTAGGATTCCTCATCTGTCCATATTTTTGGATGCTCGTTCGTGCATCTGGGTGCTCAGTCGTGTATCATTGTCGAGTACACTTACACCATTTTTGTGGGGCTTACTCAGTGATGATCCAGATGCCCAGTTGTTGAGTATTTATTGCTAATCCATGAAATTTAGTGTATAATAATTCATGGAATTGAACAATAAAAAATGAGTAGTTATTTATTATCAATTCATAGGATCAGCTGTGGATTCGACCATGAATTCGTAATAATAAAATATGCATTACCATTCCATGGGATCGTGGATTCGACCATAGAATCGGAGTAATAGAATTATCTTTTACCCTTCCATGAGATTAGCAGTGAATTCGATCATGAAATAGGAGTAATGAGATAATATAAATTGTTATTGCCATTCCATGAGATCAGGTCGTAGATTCGATCATGGAATCAGAAAAATTGTTGTTGCCATTCCATGGGATCAGGTCGTGGATTCGACCATGGAATATGAGCAATTGTTATTTCTATTCCATGGGATCAGGCCGTGGATTCGACCATGGAATAGGAGCAATTTTTATTGTCATTCCATGGGATCAGGCCGTGGATTCGACAATGGAATAGGAGCAATAATAGATTATTATGGGAATTCAGGGGTGAATGTCACGGCAGAATTAATCTATGTGCATAGTCAGGAGACGGCTAATCCTAAGGGTGCTCTCCGACACTACGGAGAACACCCGAGTCTATACATGGTAGCTCTACATAGTTAGAATCAGTGAGTGTCATTGTCCTGAAGGCGTTGTTGCTCTCAATCTTACGGAGAACCTCCCAATCGTTCTTCTATGTAGAGGGGAGTTGCTCTCATGTAGTCAGGGAACAATGAGTATCACCGACGTCCTGAAGGCGTTAAGCCCTCTCAACAAACAATTATGTAGGAGGACCGCCCAATTCTATTATTCTACATAGAGTGCACAATGAAATGTCAGGGATCGAACGCTCAGCTAGTGGAGGCTTTTCGAAAGACATGTTCATCATGGCTTCGTAAAATATGAATCGTCACATGCCTGAAGCCGTATCAGAAACATGCAGTATCATGATTTTACGGATTTGACCTTTGTTGAAAATCCACCATCAACAACCTCATACCCATACATAATCACAATAGCATTCAAATGATTATGACGATGTCTTATCTACAAAGTTTAATGGTTAAGCAATAAACCTCGTATTGTATTCCTTAATACTATGTCTATCTAGAGTTCAAATATGCTTCGCAGTTTTGTTTTCAATATGCACGACTTGAAAGATACGTTAGGGAATGAAACAGTTCAAGTCAAATATCACTAACCTCAAGTGGAAGGATGATTGTTGTCGTTGTAGCTCCCTGCTTCTTCACATCTTCAAGACTTCGCAATACTTGTAATGTCTCATATCCTAATACTTTCAAGCTAACCTATACGAAGTTGACTCTAGTACATAATCAAGCGACTCTTAACATGAGTTTTGATTCACTAAAATATGACAACCAAACTTGACATACCAACGCTTGGTGGGTTCAACCGAGCCATGCTCTAACACTAATGCCTATGGAGAATGCACAACCAAATATGTTATCATTTTCTGTCGAATAATAATCCTAATAGTTCAGACAAGCTTTTCTGGAAATATCTTTGGAGGATAGATTGCATACCTAGGATTAAGTTGTTCTGTTGGAAATTAGTTTCCAGGGTTTTGCCTCTAGGAAAGAGATTAGCCAAATACAATAAACATGCTTATCCTTGTTGTAGCTTGTACTTTGATTTTCAGCTGGAAGATGAAAACCACTTATTTTTTAACTGCAGTTTCACAAGAATAATCTGGCAAGCATCTACCCTGTTACTTTAACTAGTATGAATTAAATGGGCAGCCAGTTCCTTAGATGTTGAAGCCAAATCACTTCTGCAAGCTCTTAATTGGATAGTTGAAATGAAGCTGGAGTCCTGTTGCATTTTCAATAAATCTTATCTCTGCTATATTTGAAGACAACAACTTCCAACCTCACTGGAGAGAGCAAAACAATGTCAAGAAGTGCATTTCTATGTTTAATTATGTTAATAGTTTCAGTAGTGTGTGTTTTAAGTTTAAAAGAAGAACTCTTATATCTACCCTAGATAAGTTATCTAAAGAAGCAAGATCTTCATGTATCTCATGTTTTGTAACTGAATCTCTAGTTTGTGAGGCGAGAGATCTTTTTTTTTGACAAACTCAATAGGAACTTGTTTCCTATCTTAAATCCTGTAATATTAGCTTCTTCTTAATATATATTTTCCCTTAAAAAAAAAAAAAAAAAAAAAAATCTGTCTGATTAAGTTATTGTCGTCCTCGTGCATATATTAGATCTCTAAATGCACTTTTAGGTTCAATAGATTAGTTAAATAACGTGGCATTTTTAGTGGTGACCCCAAAGGAATTAGGCACGACTAATAAAATAAAATAGGGTCACCTAAATCTAAAATCAACCCACCCCTTATCTCCCGTTTTTCATAATGGTGATTCTACCCTTAATAATCGGTAGTTAAATTTATAATCGGGAGAAATTTGTTATATGGAGAATTTTTTATTTTTTTTTTAGTTTGAATGCCATGAACAACCCAGAATCGGTAGATAATGGAGTGCCATTTCTACCAATTGTAAACTACCGAGATAAAATATATCTATCATCGGTAAAAAAATGACATTTAATTGGCTTCCGATTACAATGTAACCCCAAAATTGGATTCTGCCAAAATCCTTAAATTTTCGAATTCTCTACACAAACATAATCGGTAGTAAATGAAGTTCATTTAACTTCTCGATTACAAAGCAGCCCCAAAATTGAATTTTGCTAAAATCCTTAAATTTTAAAATTCTCTATACAAACATAATCGGTAGTTTCATGATGTTCACAATTTACCGATTGTGATAGTAGCCCCGAATTCAAAATTTTCAATTCATCCATTCTTAACGCATCCAAATTGATCTGGATGTGACTTGTATTATCTATCTGACCATTCGTTCCTCTAACTGAGATCAACGGTTGCTGAGTATTTATCATCTTAGCACCCAATTTGTTCTTGGTTGGATTGAACATACCAGGATCTGAAGATTTATGATAAGCAATAATTTGTTCCGTGTATCGCCAATGATTTTTCATTCATCTTATTTGCGATCTCTTTTGTGCTCAGACTAGCATCTTCCTCCAGCTTTTTAAATAAACGAGGACATTGTTTCATCAAATGCCTAAAGTATCCACAATAAAAACATAATCTTGGAAGTTTTTCATATCTGAAAATGACTGTAATTTTTTTCTTTGATTTCAAAATCACCTCCATATCTTTAGGTAAGGGTTTGGTTATATCCAATCTAACCCTGATTTTTGCATACTTTCCCACTTAGCAGCTAATTGAGGGTCTACTGGATCAGGTGTGCTTATTTGCTTCCCCATATTTTAGACCTTTGTAGCGTTCATCATACTCAATGGAAGGCCATAGAAATGTATCCAAAAATAAACATACCTGAAATCATAATCTTCTAAAGAATAATCTTCCTGACTTCTTTCCATTACCATTAAGTCATCTTTAATAGACCATGGAGACCCCTAAAGAACAGCTTCCAAATAACATAGTAAATTAAATCTAAAATTGTATATTCCACTACCCAGATCCGAGATATTAACAACACCAGATGGTCTCCAAGCTTTAGACATCACTTCATTCAGGATTGATAAGCTATATTCTTTACCCGAGCAAAATCTGAATACCAGATTTTTATTATGTTTTATACCATCATCACCAATATCATCATCATCTTCGTAGACATGTGTAAGAGGTTCTTCTACTGTAGCATTCAACTGCTGTAACACCTCTTCAAATTTGTTGATGTTATTTGAAGAGCTCGAAATAGAGACCCTAACCAGAAACAAGAATAAGAAGGAGGATAATATGCCAGAAAGAAGTAATAAAAAGATAAGATATACAAAGAAGAAGGAAGATGCAAAGAAGAAGGAAGATAAGATCACTAAGGGCAATTCCTATGGAAATTTTCAAATGAAAAACTTTGTTGAGCCAGGTGGATAGCCAAACAGGTTTCTCCACTATGGAAAAGAAGTGGGCGGTACTACACCATTTTTAAGGATTAGCAACGGAACCTGGCTGTTGCTGACTGGGGTCGCAATGGCAAATCTCTGTTGTAAAACACTGTGTTGCAATTTTTCGCAACGGCATAAGCTCCGTTGCGACTCTCGGTCAGCAGCGGAGATTCGCAATGGCCGATGCCATTGCTAAATTGTTCATTCGCAACTGAAGTCTGCCGTTGCTAAATTTTTTAGCAACAGAAAAAAAATGAGGCTAAGAACGAAGCCACGACTTAAATTCTAAGCTACGACTTCATTTCTAAGCCATAACTCCATTTCCAAGTCACGGCTCAGAAAATTAAGTTTCCCTGTTTCATATGGAAATCTAATCCAACAAAACTACATATCTAGGAAGTCTCACACACACATATATACAATAAAGTAATAAATCCAGTAATACAACATAACTTGATGTAAACTCATTTTCACACCAAGGGAATCTTATCAAATGTTTTAAAGAAAAAGAAACTCTTACACTTGAAGTCTTCATGAAAAAAAAACTGAAATACAAATAAAGAAAGTACCTTCCAATGGAAAGCAGTTGTCATTGACTAGAGCATATGACAACAAATTATAGATGCTATATCCTGTATAAAAATATGGAGATAGCGTCGTCCAGATTTATATGCTGATACAACCTTTTCATAGATCTACTTGTGACATCAAGGCTTTTGCAATGACCACACCTACTGTTTGAGGGTGAAAACGGTTTCTGCTGATTTCGGTAATTTCGCGTGAGTGGGTGAGAAACTGAGTCTAAACCCTAAACAATTTACTGCAAGGGAGTACTTTAGATTCGAGAGATCAATCTGTACAAATCCGGCCCAAACCAAGAAATGGTCGTTCCAGACTTGCTTCGGTCACAAAGTGAAGGAGAAGGGTTGGTTTTAGGGAAGGAAGCGAAGAAAGTGTTGAGACCAGAATAGTTGATTCTGGAAGAGTAGTTGTTTGACTTGTATCAGAAAGTGAAAGCAAACAAATGGGAAAGCTAGCAAGTGATTTCTGATTGTTGTATGATCCTGACCAAAACTTTTTGTTCAGTGGAAATAGGTAAGACCTATTTATACAAGTCAAAGTGAAACGTACTCTGGTCTTGTAAGAAATAGAAACGGACGAGTAAATGGGAGGAGGTGGTAACCGGTAACGCCTGGAATCGATGTTCCATAATGAAGGAAAGTGTTTCACCATTACTTCCTGTATTTACTAACCGCCTTATTCTTATGACACTTTCATGTAACGGGCGTAGTGTACGCCGCACGCTGTAAACCGCCAAACCAATACCCTCTATGAGCATCCCCCAGTTTCTGACATGTGTTAGATGTCACGAGTGTTTTCATGGGAAAACATGTAGCAAGGTGTTATATGTGGCATGGTGGCATGCCAGTGGCCATGGTAGAGTCGACATGGCTTTGCCAAAGAATAGGCGCGGCCAAATTTGGGGTTTAGATGCAAACCGTGATGTTTTGGCTTTGGTCCGTAAGTTAAGTGGCGAATTTGAATGGCCGAGATCCGCTTCTCAGAGGGAAGAATAGCCGTTGATTATTGCAACCTTCCATTTTAGCAGCCAACGTTGAGCATGGCTTTGTCATAGAGTAGGCGCGGCCAAATTAGTGTTTAGGTGCAAACCTTGTATTTTGGCTTTGGGCCGCAAGTTGCCATGCGTCAGGTGGCGAACTTGTGTGGTCGAGATCTGCATCTCAAAGAGAAGGGCATCCATTGATTATTGCAACCCTTTGTGGTCGAGATGGCTTTGCATCTCAAAAAGAGAAGGGCATCCATTGATGGCTTTATTGCATTGCAACCCTTTGTTTCTCAAAGAGAATGGTAGCCGTTGATTATTGCAACCCTTCATTTGTAGCTTGACTTTGAGGCTTTGAGCATGGCTGCATCTTTGCCCTTTGATAGAGTAGGCGCGACCAAATTAGGGTTTAGGTGCAAATCGTGTGTTTTGGCTTTGGGCCGCAAGTTGCCATGCGTCAGGTGGCGAACTTGTGTGGTCGAGATCTTTATCTCAAAGAGAAGGGTAGCCGTTGATTATTGCAACCCTTCGTTTTTAGCATCCAGCGTTGAGCATGGCTTTGCTATAGAGTAGGCGCGACCAAATTAGGGTTTAGGTGCAAACCGTGTGTTTTGGCTTTGAGCCGCAAGTTGCCATGCGTCAGGTGGCGAACTTGTGTGGTCGAGATCTGTATCTCAAAGATAAGGGTAGCCGTTGATTATTACAACCCTTCGTTTGTAGCAGCCAGCGTTGAGCATGGCTTTGACATAGAGTAGGCGCGGCCAAATTAGGGTTTAGGTGCAAACCGTTGGTTTTGGATTTGGGCCGAAAGTTGCCATGCGTCAGGTGGCGAACTTGTGTGGTCGAGATCTACATCTCAAAGAGAAGGGTAGCCATTGATTATTGCAACCCTTCATTTGTAGCAACCAGCGTTGAGCATGGCTTTGCCATAGAGTAGGCGCGACCAAATTAGGGTTTAGGTGCAAACCATGTGTTTTGGCTTTGGGCCGCAAGTTGCCATGCGTCAGGTGGCGAACTTATGTGATCGAGATCTGCATCTCAAAGAGAAGGGTAGCCGTTGATTATTGCAACCCTTCTTTTGTAGCAGCCAGCGTTGAGTCATTGCATTGTCAAAGAGTATGAGCGGCCAAATTAGGGTTTAGGTGCAAACCGTGTGTTTTGACTTTGGGTCGCAAGTTGCCATGCGTCAGCTGGCGAACTTGTGTGGTCGAGATTTGCATCTCAAAGAGAAGGGTAGCCGTTGATTATTGCAACCCTTCGTTTGTAGCAGCCAGCGTTGAGTCATGGCCTTGTCAAAGAGTAGGCGCGACCAAATTAGGGTTTAGATGCAAACCGTGTGTTTTGGCTTTGGGCCGCAAGTTGCCATGCGTCAGCTGGTGACTTTGGACGGCTAAGATCTGCATCTTACATGGAAGGGTGGCCGTTGATCGTTGCAACCCTTCATTTTGGCAGCCAATGATGTGAAGCAGAGGCTGGCATGCTATAGGCGCGGCCAAAACTAGGGTTTGGTGCAAACCGTGGTGTTTGGCCTTGGGCCGCAAGTTGCCGTGTGTTAGGTGGCGAACTTGGATGGTCGAGATCTGTATCTCGAAGAGAAGGGTAGCCATTGATTATTGCAACCCTTCGTTTTGGCGTGGAGAAGTGGCTGGCATGGTGGAGCGGCGGGTATGGTTGGCATGCCTTGGCGCAGATACGTGGCTGGCATGGTTTGCCATTGGCATGGTGGTGCGGCTGGCATGGTTGGCATGCCTTGGCGCAGAGACGTGGCTGGCATGGTTTGTTATTGGCACGGTGGTGCGGCTGGCATGGTTGGCACGCCTTGGCGCAGAGACATGGCTGACATGGTTTGCCATTGTCACGGTGGTGCGGCTGGCATGGTTGGCATGCCTTGGCGCTAAGACGTGGCTGGAATGGTTTTTCATTGGCACGGTGGTGCGGTTGGCATGCCTTGGCGCAGAGACGTGGCTAGCATGGTTTGCCATTGGCACGGTGGTGCGGCTGGCATGGTTGGCATGCCTTGGCGTAGAGACGTGGCTAGCATGGTTTTCCATTGGCACGTTGGTGCGGCTGGCATGGTTGGCATTCCTTGGCGCAGAGACGTGGCTGGCATGGTTTGCCATTGGCACGATGGGAGAATTAGGGTTAGGTGTATACAGAGGTGATGTCAGTTAATACTAAGGGTTCTGTCGTGGAACATGACACATGTATAAAAAAAAGGTACCCTGGTAATTCTTACGTAAATACGCTGATTGATTCAATAAATGCGCTATTGGTCATAGTGACGTCATGTCAGATGTACGGTTTTACGATTTTATCCCTAAGCTAAAAACCACCATCAACATTAAGTCCCCTGCTTAGCTCGGAACATGAGCGTTGTTGCGAGGTAAGCATAAGATGGTTACAGACAAGGACAAAATCGAAACAGCGGGTCATGAAAGATGACTAGGAAGATTCGTCTAACCTTTTTCGAGAGTGTTCTGAATTTCGTGATCCTTGTGTTGGCGACCTTGCATGAATTATGCTCGCGTCGTTACTGGCTAGACCGTAAAATAGTAGATGCGATTGCTGCAGGATGTTGGCTTGGTTTGGCCACGCGTCATCTTGGCTGGGTTAAGGAATGTGGAGGCGTTGGCTTATCAAGTTGGTCGGTTTGGGATGAGAGCCGCAGGTATTTGCACGGCTTGGAATGGAGTCGCGGGCGTTGCGCGGCTTGGCTTGGGTGCGACTTGGTTAGGCGTGACGCGACTTGGCTTGACCCGGCGTGACTCGGATCGGCTTGGCTCGGCTTGGCTCGGTGAGGCTCGGGCGCGACTTGGACGCTGGCGTGGTGTGGCGTGGACTGCTGGGCTATCATAAGATGAGGCATGGCGCGGATTATTGATACCGTGAGGCTTGTTACTGCGGGCCCGGCTGCCTTCTTCCATGCGTATCTCGAATAGGAAATCCTTTCCTTATCTAAATACCAAAAGTGTTACGTTGCCGATTCTGCTTTTAAACCTTGTTGCTGGCGTCAGAGAGTTAACAACACGGGCAAGTGTGTCTTGAACATGTTCCTCCACGCTTTCTCACCAAACCCTAATTATTTCGCACGGCCAGGCATGAGACTTTTCCTTATTTTTGCTGGTAGAATAGGTTCTAATTAAAACCTGATATCACGCCTTAATTCGCGGCTAATAGGGAGCTTTCCTTTTCGGGACTTCGTCTCTCTACTAGTTATAAGAGATGATCTTGAACCCTTCATTCGCACAGATTGCTTTGAAATTGTGCCCGTCCCCTTTATAGGTATCATCTTCATGTTTTTTTTTTTTTTTGGTTTTCCATTTTGTCTTCTTTCTGATGTAGGTTGTTGGTGTAGACAAGGTGAAAACTTACCCCCCCTTCTCTGGTTTTATAGCGCATAATGGGATCTTCTAGTAACAGCCGCACCTCTAACTCTTAGGAGAAGAACTTTGGAATCGGCGAAAACTAGTTTTCTTCTCATGAGGAGGCATTAGATAGAGTTGAATCTCTGTTACGTGAAGTTGGTGGAATTATTCGGGACATACCTCCTACCTATTTAGGAGAAGTGCGGGTACGTGTTCAGACCTTCTTAGCTTCGGTGAACATGGAGGAGAAATGGGAAGGTGACGAAGCATCCCAGTGCGTTGAAAGGCTTCAGTGCAATAACACTTCTTCACAGCCCAGTGCTAGGGCGGAACGGTCTGTTTCTCGGTTGAAACGACGGAAGACTGAGTTTGTGAAATTTTTAGGGTAAAACCCACGTAACTTCTCTGTTCAAGAAGGCGTCATAATCCTCGATTCTGATGTGGATGAATCAGGAAATCCTCCTCGAAAGGTTGCTGAGGAAGGCGACGCTGCATTCGATGAAACCGAAACAGCTTTCAGATTAGACGCCAAAACTGTTGTTGGTGACATCGGGGGAGTCATGGTGGCGTATCTTTGGGCCAATTGTTGAAGCGGACGTCGGGAAGGAGACGGATGTTGTTTGCTTTGAGACGGGCTCCAGGTGGGACGTTGAGGCTTCCAGGCGGGACGTTGAGGCTGCTACTGCTGATGCGGCCTTCAGATGGAACCTTTGCTGCCCGAAAGATTGCCGGGGAAAGTGCTTGAAAGGGGATCTGACCGAGGAGTTGGGAACTCATGTATCTGCTTTTGATGACTAGTTTCCGTTGTTATTGTTTTTACTTGTTGCGTAGTTGACGCTTCGCAGACTCATTTTCACCTTCTTCATATTTGTGGCGAAGCTAGGGTTTCGCCAATTATTATCCTGTTTGTGGTTTCACATCCTTGAATAAAGCTTCTTTTTCGAAAGACCCAAATCTTCCATTAGAATAGGTTGCTCTACTTTCCATATTCGTATATTATTCCCATCAGAGCTTCGAACGATTGAATAAGGTACTTCTAGTACGGTTTTTTTTTTTCGAGATTCAGAAGACTCATTTGGAAGAAAAGGTATGCTTTAAATAAAAACGAAAACCTAATGGAGAATGCAAGCGGTGCATTCATCTCGGGGAATAAAAGTATCAAGTGGAAAGGGAAACGACTGAGGAAGTACTAAAAGAAAGGTGCTGGAAGAGAAAGTAGTACAACGCCTTAGGTATTAAAAGGCTTGAGCCATCGCGAGTGAACTATCACGCCCTCCAGCTTGTCGGTGTTGATGAGCTTGCAATATCTACCCAGAAGGACGTCTGCCACCAGATACGGCTCGTCTTCTTTGCCTTTGGGTAGATCAGTCTGGGAAGCTATCTTCACGGTTACCTTTCCGATTTGAAACAAAGTCGCTTTGACTACCATATCTCCAATCTGAAATGAGTTCGGGTGTTGTGCAACCGCTTGAATCTTGGTCTCGTAAGTTTCGACTGCAGTTTCCAGATCCTTGGCAAAGCGCTTGAATGGCCCGGCGCCCCATTCACATCTTTTGACAGCGCCCATGCCGCCAATAGTACTGAGTCCCCATGACGGGCTAAGAGAAGGAATGACTGGTGATGGAGAAGATCGTTCGAACAGACTTACTTGTGTTTGGAGCCTATGAGTCAGTGCCAACGGGTTTTCCACGGGTGATCGAATTCCGTCGATAAGTTGTTGACGCGGCTATGGGTTGGACAGCTTGTTGGAGATTCTGTCGGGTGTCGATATCGGCAGAGGAGACGTTCCCAATTTTGCTTTGTTGTCGGATACCCACGAGCGCCTCAAGATCATGTCGTAGCCTAGTTCTTTGACAATGTGAAACTTGCCATCCGTCATGGTGCCTCCTATCTTGATCTCGAGGTTAACGTAGTCGTGCGCGTTTAAGGCTTCCCCCTCCGAGTTCTTGATCACGGACGGGAGATGGGTAGCTTCTTGCTTCAAAACTCCCGCAACTTTCAGAGTCTTGAAAGTAACGGTGTTGAAGTCAGATGCCGCGTCGATTAGTGTGTTGTTGAATTCAATGCCTCTTAAGTAGGCCGTGGTCAGTAGTCCCCAGTTGTGCTTTTCAGTATAGTTTCCTGATAGCACTTGGGTTTTTTACGCGGTTTCCGTAGTAGGGAAAAGTCGTCTGCCTGACACGATACGATTGAAAACCATGAAAATATCTTGGCGCTGCGCCTTGGAAAAGTAGAGAATTTCACATACATGCTGCATCATGGATTGTATAGTTTCGCGTACGGAGTCCCCGGAGACCCCGCAATTCCTCACCGGAAGTGGATCTCTATGTACTCCCTCGTTCCCTAGCTGAAGTTCTCCCGCCTCTACTTTTTCCTTAAAGATAAGTTTTAGTTTATTGCAATCACTGGTTGGGTGATGAACAAATCTGTGGTAGTGGCAATATTTTGGATTTGCCATCTCGGCTTCGGTTGGTGGGCGCCTGGTAGATAGTAGTCTGATAACATCTTCTTGAACCCACGCCTCTAGGAGTTCGATTACCTCCTCAATGGGAAATGGAAAATCCAAGACACTTCATTCAGCTTCGTGACGACGCATGGGAGCTTTAGCGGCGGCTTTTCGTGGCGGAGCTGCTCGTCGTGCTGGCGCCTCTCATATAGGCTGTTGGTCTGTAACGGGGGCCTTCCTTTTTCCTCCCTCATTTACCACACTCACAGAGGAGGGGCCGGCGTTGTACTGCTTGTTGATGAGACGTCTACTTCCGCGAGTTTCGCGCATGTCTTCGGTTATGGTTGGTCTGGCCCTTTCTAATAATGCTGGTGCTGTCGTGGCTGATCACTTGGAAGCTTCGTGGAGTTCAGAGAATGTCCGGAAACGTAGGTTTTCTAGCAAGGTGCGGTAAATGGGAGCCATACCGTTGATGCAGGAATTCACCAATTGTTGCTCGGTCACGTTTGGGTCATGACAGTTTAGTGCTTGAACCCTGAATCCATTGACGAACTCATTCGGATGTTCGTTGTCTCGTTGGTACATCCTCCCTAGGTCCGAGAAGGTAACTTGTTCGAACACGAAGAAGAATTTCTTGTAAAACGCGGTAACCAAGTCACCCCAGTTGGGGATGGTGTTTGGCGCGATGCTGGTGTACCACGTGTATGCTCTTCCAGTAAGCGATTTCGAAAACTCCCTCAGACGGAGAAAGTGATTGTATTCGTGTTCGCCCAGGGACTCCAGAAATCAAAAGATATGCTCTCGTGTATTTCCAGTGCCGTCGTACAGAGTGAATTGAGGAGAAGAGTACCCTCTTGGAAGAGGAATTCTTTGTATTTCAGGTGGGTAAGGAGGTTGATGTTGATGTATGTTTATTTCATCGCTTTTGACTCGATTCCGAAGAAGTTGTTCCAAATCCTCTCGTGTGACAAAATTGGACAGCCGGCTTCTCTCCGGTGGGGTTCCGGCATGGATCCCCTCGTCTACGTCAATGCATTCTGTCGAGGTGCCGGCGCCAGGAGTGTTGGAGGTATTTCCCATCGGCCCTAGAGGGCATGAATCCTGTGGTAGCCGTTCTGTCAGAGCCTTGAGAAAGATAAGTACTTCTTTTTGAGTTGAGACCATGTCTGTTTGGGCTCGAGCAAGGACCTCCTGTCGTTCCATCAAATCGGCTATGGTGGTATAGGGTCGGCTCCCTCTGGCTCCTCCGGTTTCTCGTCCGGTTGGCGGGGTAACTGGAGTCCTGGTGGCGGTCGGAGGTGCCATGCTTGACGAGGCATTAGGGGCGGTAGCGGAAGCTCTGGCCCTGGTGATCGGTGGTGCAACACCTAGAGGAGGGCTTTCGGTATTGCCAGAATTGGCAGGTTGCGTATAACCATTAGAGGCGGCAGCGGCTCTGGCCCTGGTGACCGGTGGTGTAACACCTGAAGGAGTGCTTTCAGTGATGTTGGGCTCAGTAGGTGGCATAGTGATGCCACTGGAAGGAGCGTTAACACCAGGGACAGATTCCATGTTAGTGTTCTCGTGGCTCGCAGCTGATCCGGATCTGAGTTCCACCATGTTGAAGTTGGGATTGAAAGATAAAATTGAAAGCTGGAAATTGATATTGTAACCGAAAGATCAATCCTCCCACTGTGGTCGCCAATTGTTTGAGGGTGAAAACGGTTTCTGCTGATTTCGGTAATTTCGCGTGAGTGGGTGAGAAACTGAGTCTAAACCCTAAACAATGTACTGCAAGGGAGTACTTTAGATTCGAGAGATCAATCTGTACAAATCCAGCCTAAATCAAGAAATGGTCGTTCCAGACTTGCTTCGATCACAAATTAAAGGAGAAGGGTTGGTTTTAGCGAGGGAAGCGAAGAAAGTGTTGAGACCAGAATAGTTGATTCTGGAAGAGTAGTTGTTTGACTTGTATCAGAAAGTGAAAGCTAAAAAATGTGAAAGCTAGCAAGTGATTTCTGAGTGTTGTATGCTCCTGACCAAAACTTGTTGTTCAGTAGAAATAGGTAAGACCTATTTATACAAGTCAAAGTGAAACGTACTCTGGTCTTGTAAGAAATAGAAACGGGCGAGTAAATGGGAGGAGGTGGTAACCGGTAACGCCGGGAATTGATGTTCCATAATGAAGGAAAGAGTTTCACCATTACTCCCTGTATTTACTAACCGCCTTATTCTTATGACACTTTCATGTAACGGGCGTAGTGTACGCCGGACACTGTAAACCGCCAAACCAATACCCTCTATGAGCATCCCCCAGTTTGTGACATGTGTTAGATGTCTCGAGTGTTTTCATGGGAAAACGTGTAGCAAGGTGTTACGTGTGGCATGGTGGCATGCCAGTGGCCATGGTAGAGTCTACATGGCTTTGCCAAAGAATAGGCGCGGCCAAATTTGGGGTTTAGATGCAAACCGTGATGTTTTGGCTTTGGTACGTAAGTTAGGTGGCGAACTTGAATGGTCGAGATCCGCATCTCAGAGGGAAGAATAGCCGTTGATTATTGCAACCTTCCGTTTTAGCATCCAGCGTTGAGCATGGCTTTGCCATAAAATAGGCGCGGCCAAATTAGGGTTTAGGTGCAAACCGTGTATTTTGGCTGTGGGCCGCAAGTTGCCATGCGTCAGGTGGCAAACTTGTGTGGTTGAGATATGCATCTCAAAGAGAAGGGTAGCCGTTGATTATTGCAACCCTTCGTTTGTAGTAGCCAGTGTTGAGTCATGGCCTTGTCAAAGAGTATGCGCGGCCAAATTAGGGTTTAGGTGCAAACCGTGTGTTTTGGCTTTGGGCCGCAAGTTGCCATGCGTCAACTGGCGAACTTGTGTGGTCGAGATTTGCATCTCAAAGAGAAGGGTAGCCATTTATTATTGCAACCCTTCGTTTGTAGAAGCCAGCGTTGAGTCATGGCCTTGTCAAAGAGTAGGCGCGGCCAAATTAGGGTTTAGGTGCAAACCGTGTGTTTTGGCTTTGGGCCGCAAGTTACTATGCATCAGCTGGTGACTTTGGACGGCTAAGATCTGCATCTTAGATGGAAGGGTGGTCGTTGATCGTTGCAACCCTTCGTTTTGGCAGCCAATGATGTGAAGGAGAGTCTGGCATGGTATAGGCACGGCCAAAACTAGGGTTTGGTACAAACCGTAGTGTTTGTCCTTGGGCCGCAAGTTGCCGTGCGTTAGGTGGCGAACTTGGATGGTCGGGATCTGTATCTCGAAGAGAAGGGTAGCCGTTGATTATTGCAACCCTTCGTTTTGGCATGGAGAAGTGGCTGGCATGGTTTGACATTGGCACGGTGGAGCGGCGGGTATGGTTGGCATGCCTTGGTACAGAGACGTGGCTGGCATGGTTTGCCATTGGCACGGTGGTGCGGCTGGCATGGTTGGCACTCCTTGGCGCAGAGACGTGGATGACATGGTTTACCATTGGCACGGTGGTGCGGCTGGCATGGTTGGCACTCCTTGGCGCAGAGACGTGGCTGGCATGGTTTGCTATTGGCACGGTGATGCGGCTGGCATGGTTGGTGATAGGTGTCGTAAAACACCTAATTTTATATCTAGTATTTATGCTTTCTTTGCGAGTTTTCTTGTCAATTATGTATCTTATGTTTACTTTTGAGTTTATCAGGTGCAATGGAGTCATTTGGAGAAAAAAAAGAAGCAGAACTCGTTCAAATACAAGATTTCTACTTTTCATTGTGTAGAGGACGAGAAGATGAAGACGATGGCGAAAGAACGGAGTCATTCTGAGTTCGTATGAAGAAGTTATGAGCAAAACAAGAACTCATAAGCAAAGGGCAAAATGGTCATTTTATCGGGAAGTACTATTGGCACCCCGCTGTACGTTAAGGGGTAGTCATTTTGATAAGGGGTGAACTGTTCCAAAGCGACTGTTAAAGGGAGTCTGGTCTTTTACTTGGGGGAAGCCAGAATTCAAAACATGTTAAAGACACCCGACCTATTTACTCAGGGCCACCGTCTTCTCCCATGCAAACCCAACAGAACAAAACTTGAGTTTCACGACCAGTCCCATTCTCGTGTTGCTACATTACAACCAATTTCGATGCAAGGAGGAACACGGATTTTATGTACGAGATTGATAGGGTTTTGGATAATGTTTGAGCACGACAAAATCAACAGAGAATGTGGTTGCTTTCGTTGGTGATGATCGGTGATCTTGATTGATCACAATAGAAATGAGGGCTGCTGCTATCGGGGATGATCATGGCTCAGTGGTAGCTGCTGGGAGTTAAGATGAGAAACATGGAAGCGAATATGAGATGATGTTACTCGCCATCGGCGATGGAGCTGTTATCAAGCTCGAGTAATAAAAGGGAATGGAGTTGATCGACTTTTGCTGCCTGTAATGATGATGATTGGCAGAGATCGATGCCGGCAGAGACGAGAATGATTGAGTTCGAGTCCGAGTGAGAGAAGAAACGAGACTATATCGTTTAGGAAGGTTATCAGGGAGAACGAGTCGATCATGCGTTGAAAATTTAGAGAAGGATGCCGCTACCATTGTTTGAGCTCAAGTTGGAACGCAGAGATTGATTGCAGTAAGACTCGTGACGAAGGTTGAGTCTGTAATGAACTGAGAAGGTTTTGGCTTGCTGCCAGCACCGGAAGTAAATGATGGCCAAGCTTGGCAGCAATCATTGGAGTTGGAGCTGTTTATGGCAGTTCGTGTTAATGGAGTTGATCACGGGTTTTAGCTATCTCTGGTGATCAGAGTTTGAGAATTTATGGACGAGCTCAACTAAAACAGAGAAGATGGTGCTGCTACTCAGGTTGTGGAAAAGACTTGACATGGAGCTGCTGCGATCGATGATGGTTATGGCTTGCAGAACAGGGACGAGATAGAGAAGAACAAAAGTCAGTTGTCATTGTTGTGATCGGTTATAGAGGAGGTTAAGATGGAGTTATGGATCCGGACGAGGTTACGGAGGAGTTTGAGAATAACAGGGGACTAGTTTTCCATGGGTAGAACCGATCAAAATTGGATGAGAAGATATTTGGCATGTTGCAGATTATCATCTTATAGGAAGACACAACGGGTCACATGGATCCCATGAAGCCCAAAGCCAATTACAGGCCGGGTATACTATATTAGAGTGCTTCCATTTGCAACATATCAATAGCACTTAGTTTCTCACACGATAAAACTCTTCTCAACCGACCTTCAATCCTTATCAGGTTCGAATTTTGTGGATCGTAACTGGCGAGCTGATGCCTATATAAAGCATCCAAAAACTAAAGAAAGGGAACTTTTGGGGGTGGAGAAAAAAAATACACAAAAATAGGGAGAATTATCTTTTTGCCTCTACTTTGTTTTCTAGGGTTTAGAACCATGAAGTCTTTTCTCTTTCTTCTTGTTATGAACTCCATGAATATGAGCTAGAGTTTTGTTATTGGTTATGGAATAAGTTGGATTTCCAAATATGGGTTTTAATTCAATAAATTAGTTTTGTCTCATATTATCGTTTATGATTCACCATTAATATTGTTACATGATTTGAATGCTTGTTAGTCGAGTCGCGAATCGATTGAGTTTGCTTTCATCTTTATTGCTAGATTAGGGTTATTATACTCAAAAGTGATAATTCCGGATTGCAAGTAGCATAAATATGATTATAGTTTGTAGTGATATATTATTATGATCATATGTGAACCATAACCTTTGTTAAATCGGATTAGTGCTTTTACACGTTCGATTGCTTTGATTGGCCTGATTTCATAGAACCTAATGCATCTAGGGAATTAAACTTGATTAGTGCTTTTACACGTTAGGTTGTTCCTTTAGGTAGAATTCATATTCGCATCTTTTAATGTGTTTGTTGATGACATGAGGAGATTTGCGGGATATTCTTGCGATCAAGGTATTCTAGGGCCTTTGATAAAAGTTGAGATTAAAATATCAATTCTAGTTATTGTGTTGAAAACATGTTTGTGAATGAAAACGAAATCCATGACCAATACTTTCTCATCCTTGATTACTTGTTTACTTTTCTTTATTTGCTTTTATTTTATTTTAGTTTATAAAATCACAAAACCCCGGTGTTATTTATAGGGAACCGAAACAATTTGACAACCTAGACCTCTCTGTGGGATCGATCCTTTCTTGCCCTTGCTATATTTATATTTTGAGTAGTAAGAAAGTGTAATTATATTTGTGTCGGCTGACAACCGATCAAATTTTGGCGCCGTTGCCGGGGAGGCAGCGGTTGTTAATTGTTTTTGGTTTCTTATTTTGTTTTTTAGTTTTAGTTTTATTTTTCTTGTTTTCTGGGTTTTAACCTTGGTTTGAGAATTTTATTTCAGGTGCTTGTTTCTCATGGAAGGAGCATACTACATGGATGGATACGGTTTTCAACAACCTCAACAATACGACAACTACCAATTCCATGGGTATAATCAAAACCAATTCATTGGTTATGACCAATATTCCATGGAACCTTATGGTTTTTCTCAACAACCTTATGGTGGGTATGTGTGTGAACAACCACAAGGATGGGAGGATTCTTATGCTCATGAACAAAAAGTCTCTAACTTTATAGATCAAGTTTCCAACTTTTTACAAGAGGAATTTCAAAAAGCTAAAGAGACTACAAACGAGCAACTCCAAGAACTTCGTGAAGGTATTGCTAGCTTGCGAAGAGGCATTGATCAATGCAAGGAATATATGGATAATTCTAATGTGCATATGGTTTGTGATGAATATTTGATTGATGCTAATGTTGAAAAAGGCGAATCCTTGGACACTTTCGTTGATAATTGTGTAGTTAACTCAACTCTTGATCTTAATAATGATCATTCACCTATTCAAAAGGATGAGTTAGAGATTAGCAACACTAAGTTCAGCGAGGAACAATCTTATGTTGACTATGATAGTGACGGTGATTATGATATATTGCTTGAAACAACTCATGGTGACATCTCCGAGGAGTCTTTTTGGGATCAAGATGAAGACGAAGAGGAATATGTCGACACTTGTGTAGATTACTCGAGCATTGATCTTAATAATGATCAAGAGCCCATTCAAAGGGTGGAGCTTGAGGATGATGCATTTTCGAGTGTTCTAAAAAAGTTTCTTATAATAAAATTTGGATCCGCAAAAGAGTATGTGCCTTACAACAAAAAGGAGTGTGTTGAGAATGAGACCGTTATGACCACTATTGTGGAAGACCCAATTGAGCTTGCAAAGGATTGTAATGATGATGTTTATGTCGACACTTTGGTTACGGAAGAAACGGACGAAGAATGGTTGCAAGGTTTAATAGAGGACCATGATATAAAAGAGGTGAATAATTCACTTGAGTTTTTCAAGGATGAAGAGGATTCCGTAATACAAGAAATTGTGCAAGGTTTGTCTAACCTGTTGCATATTGTTTCTTCTCCTTTACCTCTTATTTGTTTGAATGTATATGCTTCGAGAGTATTGTTGAATGACTTTGTTTCTCGTTTTCCGCCATTAGAGAAACTTGATTCTCATACTATGCAGGTTTTGGAACAAGAAACCGTGGAAGTACCCGACTTTTATGTTCTTTATCCACTTCCGAGTGTAAGAAGGACTAAGTGTGGGGGAAACTTTCAAGCTATAACAATTTCATTATTCATATATTATGCTAATCATTGTGTGAAGTTGTTACTAGAATTGCAGATTGTTTTCTGGGCATACTACCAGATTTTCAGATTGTTGGTATATGGACGATAACAAAAGAGTCGGGCTGACGACTTTAAACCAAGCGCTAAATGGGAGGCAACCCATAGGTTTTGTATTTTAGTCCCTTGTATTTATTTATTTTTATAGTTTTCATATCATATTTGCATCCCCATGGTTAATTTCATTGAGTCCGGAATCTATCTTAGAAGAGAATTATGACGAATACCTTTTCGTCAGAAAAATTCAGACTGCACGTAGTTCATTCCAGAGACCATAACTGTCAGACCGTTTATCGAAACACTGTGCCCTTTTGACAATTTGTAGAAAACACGTAGATGAACAACTTTTGTGAAATGGAGTTTTTCCAAATTCCTTACCAATTTGTACAGTTTTTGCGTTTTATCTGCTGTTACGTCATAATTCAGAATTTTCGGTTTTACACATTGAGGACAATGTGAAGTTTAAGTGTGGGGGAGTCTTTTGCATATAGAGTTTTTAGCCTTTTTGAGTCAAAATTTTCAATTTTTTTTGTATATATTTGAATAAATAAACTCCAACTTGTGGTTAGTTTAGAGTCACATAGTATACATGTCGCTAAGATTACATCGAGAATCTCATACTAGTCACTGAACTTAGAGATGACAGAGAACATGATCGGGTTTCTTACTTGTATGAGAGTTAAAGTTGGATTTAACCATGCCAGTGGCAAATAAGGTGCAAACTGAATTCGGTATTAGAGTAGTGATCCCCTATAGTGGAGACTACCCATGTTACATAATGTGAGGCACCGACCTTCAATTCTTTGTACCTGTCTAAATTTGTGCTTTTAGAGTGTGTGTCACCGTACGTAAATTCCGGGCAGAATGATGAGCTGTCCAACCTCCCACCAATAGAAGCACTATTTTGATCTCTTGAGTGCTATTTTTATCAATCATGATGGTGACATCGAATTGCTAACTTACATACCACTTGTAATCTTGTTCGCAGTTAGCACCATCCACTTTATCTCTCTCTACACCAACAGGTCCATAGAAACACCATCATCATCAACAAGAGGAGCATCACAAATTCTAAGGAAAGTTGAAGACGTTCAAGGTTTACAAGCAACAGTACAGAATTGAGCAGATTTCAGATTTTATGTACGAGAGCGAATATTATCAAGATGAGATTTCGAGAGGTTTATGATATCAAGACATACAAGTTGTGAAGAATCAAGCGGTAAAATACTTATACCATGGCCTTTGTATTTTATTTTTCTCTTATCTCAAAAAAAAAAAAAAAAAAAAAAAAAAAAAAAAAAAAAAAAAAAAAAAAAAAAAAAAAAAAAAAAAAAAAAAAAATTAAAAAAAAAAAAGACAAGAGAAAATTTTTAGGTTCGTTAATAGTTTTTTATTATTTTGTTTTGTTTTGTTTTTATTTTGTATTTATTTTTCTTGTCTCATAAAAAAAATAAAGAAAAAAAATATATAAAAGAAAAAAAAATATAAAAAGAAAAAAAAAAAAAAAAAAAAAAAAAAAAAAAAAAAAAAAAAAGAGACAAGAAAAATTCATTGTATCATATTTTGGGTTTGTATAGTTTGTTTTTAGTTTTGTATTCTTTCAATAAAGCCAATGGAAAGAAAGAATATCTATAATGAAGTTTCAAGCGACAAGGAATTTGAGGGAAAGAATCATATTGTCAAGATTCTACGAGGTTCAAGAGTTATCATCAAGAGTTGAAGACCGAAGACGAAGATGAAGACACCGATAGAAGACCGAAGACGTTTCTATGGATGCTGTGAGAGTGGTGCTAGATGCACGTCGAACGGATAACGAGGTAAGTAAGCATTTTCCATGGGTAGAACCGATCGGAATTGGATGAGAAGATATTTGGCGTGTTGCAGATTATCATCTTATAGGAAGACACAACGGGTCACATGGATCCCATGAAGCCCAAAGCCAATTACAGGCCGGGTATACTATATTAGAGTGCTTCCATTTGCAACAGATCAATAGCACTTAGTTTCTCACACGATAAAACTCTTCTCAACCGACCTTCAATCCTTATCAGGTTCGAATTTTGTGGATCGTAACTGGCGAGCTGATGCCTATATAAAGCATCCAAAAACTAAAGAAAGGGAACTTTTGGGGGTGGAGAAAAAAAATACACAAAAATGGGGAGAATTATCTTTTTGCCTCTACTTTGTTTTCTAGGGTTTAGAACCATGAAGTCTTTTCTCTTTCTTCTTGTTATGAACTCCATGAATATGAGCTAGAGTTTTGTTATTGGTTATGGAATAAGTTGGATTTCCAAATATGGGTTTTAATTCAATAAATTAGTTTTGTCTCATATTATCGTTTATGATTCACCATTAATATTGTTACATGATTTGAATGCTTGTTAGTCGAGTCGCGAATCGATTGAGTTTGCTTTCATCTTTATTGCTAGATTAGGGTTATTATACGCAAAAGTGATAATTCCGGATTGCAAGTAACATAAATATGATTATAGTTTGTAGTGATATATTATTATGATCATATGTGAACCATAACCTTTGTTAAATCGGATTAGTGCTTTTACACGTTCGATTGCTTTGATTGGCCTGATTTCATAGAACCTAATGCATCTAGGGAATTAAACTTGATTAGTGCTTTTACACGTTAGGTTGTTCCTTTAGGTAGAATTCATATTCGCATCTTTTAATGTGTTTGTTGATGACATGAGGAGATTTGCGGGATATTCTTGCGATCAAGGTATTCTAGGGCCTTTGATAAAAGTTGAGATTAAAATATCAATTCTAGTTATTGTGTTGAAAACATGTTTGTGAATGAAAACGAAATCCATGACCAATACTTTCTCATCCTTGATTACTTGTTTACTTTTCTTTATTTGCTTTTATTTTATTTTAGTTTATAAAATCACAAAACCCCGGTGTTATTTATAGGGAACCGAAACAATTTGACAACCTAGACCTCTCTGTGGGATCGATCCTTTCTTGCCCTTGCTATATTTATATTTTGAGTAGTAAGAAAGTGTAATTATATTTGTGTCGGCTGACAACCGATCAGTTGGCACACCTTGGCGCAGAGACGTGGCTAGCATGGTTTGCCATTGGCACGGTGGTGCGGCTGGCATGGTTGGCATGCCTTGGCGCAGAGACGTGGCTGGCATGGTTTGTCATTGGCACGGTGGTGCGGGTGGCATGGTTGGCATGCCTTGGCGCAGACGTGGCTGGCATGGTTTGCCATTGGCACGGTGGTGCGGCTGGCATGGTTGGCATGCCTTGGCGCAGAGACGTGGCTGGCATGGTTTGCCATTGGCACGGTGGGAGAATTAGGGTTAGGTGTATACAGAGGTGATGTCAGTTAATACTAAGGGTTCTGTCGTGGAACATGACACATGTATAAAAAAAAGGTACCCTGGTAATTCTTACGTAAATATGCTGATTGATTCAATAAATACGTTATTGGTCATAGTGACGTCATGTCAGATGTATGGTTTTACGATTTTATCCCTAAGCTAAAAACCACCATCAACACCTACTGATGAGTGCCAAATATTGCATATTTATACATTTATTTATTGGCATTTTACTCATCTTTTGTGCTCAAGAATTAGATATTATCCCATATTATGTATTTTCCTTGTTTTCAAGAATAAATATTTGTATTAATTAATTTTGTGTTTTTAGGTAATAAATAAAGCTCGGAGAAATTGAGGAGCCAAAAGAGCGAAGAATTGGAGTCGAGCATCTATGGAGCAGATAGCCAAAGCCCGCGCGCGAATCAGTTGCAACCCAACAAGGAAGACATGGGCTAGAGCTACCCATGACCCGGATCCGAACCCGCTCATCCCGAGCCGTTAAGATCTTCACTCGCCACATCCTACGCTCGCTCCGACTTCCTCATCATATCTTGATGCGCTCGCTCAACACCAAAACACTCCGAGTCTCTCTCACCCGTTCAGATCTCGTCTCGTTGCATCCAACGCTCGCTGAGGCCTTCTCATCATTCCTTCGCTGTCCCTGCCTCACACCACAGCACCCAACACCCTATACCCTATTCGACAAACCCATTTCTCTTCCATCTTTCTCTTTCTTCCTCTCCCGTCTCCATCAAAGAAAACCCAGAGCAGAGCTCTGCTCTTCCGCCACCTCCTTCCCCCTCCCTGACAGAGCCGCTTCCACCACCTCCATCATCACCTCTCCTGACACCATCCAACAACTGCAACAGCCGCACCTTCTTGCTCTCCCTCTCTATCTCAAATCATCTCTCTCATAGCTTCTCTAACCCTAGAAGCTAGGTTAGAGATAATTGGAGTTAGGGTTCCAGCCAACAACCCGCATGGTCAATTCAGAGGCGATTGACAGAGGAGACAAGGGATGGAGTATTTTTGATTTGTTTCGATTTTTGAATTAAAGTATTAGGGTTTGGTATTTTTGTTGTTGTATGTATAAATTGAAGTGAGTGGTGTGTGTGTTAGGGTGGATGCCTGGACTAGCCAAAGCACAACTTAGGTTTATTTGTGTTTTATTTATCTTTGTAATGTTTTAATTTGAATTACCAGGGTGTTTGATGAAACCCCTGATTATCATGAGAAGCATATTTAGCTTAGGATTTATTCTTGTTGTGTATGATATGTTTAAGACTAGTAATTAACCATGGAGCTCATAAGCCTGTGATGAGTGGTACTGTAAGAAGACCACTCATACTAGGGGTGAATTAGCAAACTTAGTTAATGAACATCAAGTTGAGACCTTCAAAGGAAGGCACAAGAATATAAGCCTATCTTATATTGCTAAGCATGAGATCAGTGGTGGAATCAACCACCCTGGTGACCTACAATCCATATTTTCACAACCTTAGTTTAGAGTCACAAAACACTCAGTCGTATCGACAAACCCTGAATTATGTCACTTACCTCTTAGAAACTCAGTCTAGCATAGCTTTAGATCAATCTCAGCACCACAAGTCTCTGTGGATCGACCCGTATTTGCCACGTCTCCGATAGACGCCGTGCACTTGCGGTTTAGACATAGTCGTAGGAAAAATCACATCTTTGAAATCCTACCAAGTTTTTGGCGCCGCTGCCGGGGACTTGGCGTGTGCTGTCTTGATTTCTTTTGGCTTGTTTAACTGACTTTCATTTCCCCCTGTAGATACTCACCTTGCATTGTTAATTTTAGCCCTGCATTGTAGTGTAACTTAGTTTCCATTGTTCTTTGTTTTACATCAGTTTTTTTTTTTTTAACTTAGCTTCCTTGTGTTATAACTTAGTATAACTGGTAGTTCTCATCTGTAGCTGTAGCTATAAATTTGAATTCTCTTTCACTTGCATTAGCTTCATTTCATGTAAACTGCATTTGTAGGCTGTATATAGTAATTTGCATTTCTTTCTTAGTTCTTTAGTGTTAGTTTGTAATCTTTGTCATTCCTTTCTCACCTGCACTTCAACTTGACATTTCAAGTGTGGCACTACTCATTAGCTGGCAGTGTAAAGTTTCTCAGTATTTTGGCCCATAATCTCTAAGCTGTAAGGTAATAGTGCATTGCACTCAGCATCTGGCATAGGTTGAGCTCAAAGCTTACCTGACTTGGCCTGACACTTCTGTTTCAAGGCAACTTTGCAACATTTTCAAAGTTGTAGCTTAGTAAAATATTTTAAGCTCGTTTTGTAGTAGCAGTTCATACCTCTTGAATATTTACAATTTCTGAATACCGACCCCTTTCAATTGAGCCAGCAGTGCATGCTACCCGTGTCTTTGAAAAGCTGAGCAAAACCAAGAAAGGATAAGAGAGCAGAACCTGAGTTCACAAAGCTCTGAGCAAACTGGAATCCAGGTAAGTGGCTCCATGAGTGAATACACCTGAGTTATATGAGCATGACCTGTAACCCATGTTAGGCTAGCATCTATACCAGAGCTGTATGAATATGAACAAGTTGTATGAGCATGACCTGAGGTAACCATCTACATGAGTTGTATGAGTTGTATGTCTTTGTTTGCGCACCTGTGCGCATGTGTGAGACCCTGTTGAACCTCTTCAACCAGCCCTGTGCATATAATCTCAGCTCGTCTGAGCCCTGTGCTGTAACACCTAACCTCCAGCCCCTGCAGCTGTGAGTTAGGGCTTGGATAGTCAGGCTAGCTGCAAACCAAGTAGCTGAAGCCGCAAACCCAAAGTTGATAGCAACTGAACTTGTTGACTGCTAAAGCCTGCCGGACCCTACCTGAGAATTTGTGTGAACCCTTAGCCTAGGTTAGCTCAGCTCCATCCCCTGTAGCTGTTGAGCCTAAGCTGCAGCCCTAGTGATACCAACCAAGCGACTCACTACATCCGCCCCGTACCAAGCCTGTTGACAGACTTGTATGAATGTCTGTGTGGTAATCTGTGTGCATGCTGCTAAATTTGAGCTTAGCCAAACGTGTCAATGACCTGAGAAATCATCCCTGAGTTGAGCTTGCATGAGAAATTAGCAACCTTCTTTGTCATATTCGCCTGTTGCATTAGCTACCCTGCTCCCTTGCTAGCCCCTGAAGCTGCAAATTTGAGCCAAGCCCTGAGCATAACTCAGCCCCAGTTGCTGCCTGGCCTTGGCTGAGGCTTGTACTTGTGTGCTCTGTGCATTGGAAGTTGGCTGAACTAGCCATCTTTTGACTGAGCAACCTTAGCTTTGACAAGGCCTGAGCTTTTAACTCCACCTGACCCTGTAGCTGAGCCTTGGCTAAACTGTCAGTGGTGCTCAAACCTTGAATCTCTGAAAAGAATGCATGATGCTGTGAGTGATACTCTGCTGGATACCCTGTGATGTAAAATGTTCAATTTGTGAATCAGTTGACACCCTAAGCATGCTGTAGAGTCCTAGCATTGCCTTTTTGCTGTGCCTGTGCTACATCTGTGGAGTTGTATCAGCATAAAGCTGATCTTTAATATCCATGATGCTTTGAACTATTATACTTTGAAGTGCTAGCATCAACCTCTGCAATTGGTGTGTGAATTTTTGATATTTTATGCTTAGTGTGTGAGTTTGCTTGAGCTGGCAACCTGTGCATAAGCTGAGGCTGCACTAAGGCCACTGTGTGCTGTAACTTGCATGAGCTGTGCTGTTCACCTTACCCAATTTGTGCTTTGCTTGTGCTTTGCATCTGCAACAACTAGCCTTGCACCTGTGTAACCTTGCCAACCTCAACTCACCGCACACATAACCCGTCTTTGTATGTGAGTTTGCCAACTTGTGCATAAAACCTGCACAGAAACTGACTGAGCTGCACACTGCTGGGCTTTGCACAAACCTGAAGCCCACAACCACTAGGCCTTGCTTTGCATCTGAACCCAACTTGAGTTGAGCTGCTGGGCTTCTTATAAGCTTGTTCTTTGCACAAATCTGAAGCCCACTGTACCACAAAGCAACCTTTTGGGCTTACACTTAGAATCAGGTGCCATTTTCTTTTGTGGGTTGTATCTCACTGGGCTTGCATATAAACTGGGCTGTGCATTTGCACTTAGACTAAATAACCTGGGCTTAAACCAAACAGAGCCCACAATTCCACTGGGCTGTACATTCCCAACAAAACCAAATAAGCCCACAAAAACCAAATCAATCCCAACAAAACCAAACCAGCCCAAACAAACCAAATCCCACACAAACCAAATGAGACCCAATAAACCAAATGAAACCCAATAAACCAAACTGAGTCCACTACAACTGGGCTTTGAGTTCAATTTGAGTTGTTAAATCATGTCAGGATTTTGGTCTGCATCTGGGGATGGAAACAAATCCATTAGAGAGCTTGCTTACGGGCATGCTTCACAGTATGAACTCCCCACATACCATAGTGATTTTAGGGAATTTTATGAGCCTTCTCAGGGCCCTGACCTCACATAACCTAATCATTATGAGCACATGCATCATCCACCACAGGTTGAAAATGAACACTTTTCTCATACCCAGTCATCACTTTTAGATCAATTAGAAGCTCAAGTATCTGCTTTAGAAAGGCAATTACATGAGCAATCTATCGAATCTAATTTCCCTAGGCAATATGAAATTTATGCATGTACCTTATGTGGTAGCTTAAACCACCCTGCTGAGAACTGCTATATTTTGCATGATTTTAGACAGTCTAAGGAAAACCATGATAATCCAATGTACGAATTGTCTAGAAGTGACTATTGGGACCATAATCAACCTGCACACATGCATCATTCACCACAGTGGGGAGATGAACAATTTTATACTCCCCCAACTCCTAGTTGGCAATCAATAATGGAAACACTCATGGAGCAAAATGCTAGGCTTGAAATGAATGCAATGCATGACCATCCACATAGCAACATGTCTGAATTTCCCTTCTCTAGTGAACCTCATGCACAACCATACAGTGAATATCCATATGAGGAATGCATACCCACTAGTGAAGACTCTCCTTCAATAGAACAACTCATTGTGATTCTTCAAAGGAACCTGATTGAGTTACAAAATGATAGGATTGAAAATAGTGTTTCTAGTCTTACTCATGCAACTAACACTGAATATGAACCTAATCTAGAGGTAGATGAGTACACTAAAAATACTACCATTTTGAATGGAGAGATGAATTTTTGCTATGATGATGATGATGAATATGAAGAGCATGTGTATTTTGAAAATATAGTAGAATCTTTAGGTTCAGAGACATTAAGTGTCTCTTCTGTGAACCCCATGAATGATGCTTCTTCTAATATTCATACATGTGATGATGATGTGGAACCTGTGGAATTGTCCTGTGAATGTGAGCATGCTTTACCACCTGTTTGTGACCTAGGAATAGCTGAATTGTCTGTTGACACAGATGATTCAATGCATATGTCTAATTCCATGCCTAGGTTACAGCATGATATCTCTCCTGGTTATGTTATGCATGAGAATGATGATGAGTATGTCCTAGAGATTGATGAATTGTTCTATGCAGGTGAACATGATTTACCCTCTTCTGACTTTAGGAAAGTGTGTGATGGTGCAAATAATTTTATACATGAAAACAACTTAGATGTACCTAACCTCTCTCCTGAGTCACAAATTGAAACTCCTCCACCAAACCTAGGTGTAGTTTGTAACAAAATTGCAAAACCAACTTTTCTGGAAATGCCTAACTTAGGCCTAGAGCTTTGTGCTTCCCAAGTCCTCTTGGACTATTTTGCATCAAAGTATGACACCTTTAGGGAACCACAGTTGGAATATGTATGTCTGCCTGTTCTTAGCAAAACTCATTTTGAGTTAGACCTTGTGCATGATGTACCTTTAAATTTGCAAGATTTTGTGCTCAAAACCGCACCTGTTGACAAGTTTAGGTTTGGGGGAAACTCATTCCCATATACAGCCTTACTTGCACTATCATTTTATATTTGTGTAAGGCTGTTGATGTTTGTGTATATTTTCTATTGGGTTGATCCTCAACTCTTTAGATTGTTAGTGTATGGTGAATTTTTGTATATAATCCAGTAGGACTTGTTAAATTTTTCTTTCTTGAATCGGTTGAGAGTCTTCTTGTGCATATATTATGCTAATCCGATATGACCTCCATTGAGAATGTTGGATTCTAGCCTTGACTAATGAAGCTCAACCTTGCTCCTGCCGACATCCGGTAATCTCTTCCCTTTTCTCTTATCATCATAGTTCTCGTGGTATGTGACTGTTTAAATTCTTATTATCTGTTGACACATTGAGGACAATGTTTGATTTAGGTTTGGGGGTGCATTTGCATTTAGAGTTTTTAGTCTTTTTAATCTTTTATTTTCAAAAAAAAAAAAAAAAAAACTCTTTTTGTAAAAACCTCCAACTTTTAGAGATTTTAGAGTCACTAGCATGCTTCTAGCTATGTTTACATAGAGAGTCTGACCGAAATAACAGAATTTGGAAGTACCGGAGAACGCAATCGGGTTTCTTAGTTGATTAGAGCGTTAAAGTTGGATTTAACCATAATGGAGGGCGAATTAGGTGCTGTTAGATATTCGGTAGTAGAATTGTGATCACCCATAGTGGAGACTACCCATTTTACATCAAGTGAGGCACCTACCTTCAATTTTTTGCAACTTTCTAGAAAAGTGTTAGAGTGTGTGTCACCGTACATCAATTAGGGTAGGAATGGTGAGCTACCCAACTTCGTACCACTTTCAAGACTACTTTTGATCTCTTGAGTGCTAGTTTTTGTCAATCATGAGGGTGACGTCTAAAGATGAAAACTCCTTCTAAATATCGATTTGCAGTTAGCATCACTCTCTCTCTCAATCAATGCAGACCCATAGAAACACATCATCGTCAAGAAACGGAGCATCATCGTAATATTGAAAGAAAAGTTGAGATAGTCCAAGGTTTACAAGCAACAAAGAAAAGAAAAGAAAATAGGATGAGAATTAATGAAGTTTGTGAAAAATTGAGTTTTATTGTTTTATTGTAAGTTAAAAAAAAAAAAAAAAAAAAAAAAAAAAAAAAAAAAAAAGTTTTTGTCAAGTTTTTGTAAAGTTGAAGTGAAGTTCGGTCATCTCATCTGAGTTGAAGACCGAAGATTGAAGACGTTTCTATGGTCCCTATGAGAGAGTGATATTAATTGCCGATCGGGTGAGAAGGTAAGTGAGTACTCCCATCCTTGCTAATGGTTGATTTCCTTCCTTAGAGATCATCAGAAAAAGATTCTTTTTGTCCATACTTTTGTGGAGTCTCCAGAAATTATTTCGGAAGGTTATCCTTCTTACCTACAACGTATGCAGGATTTCTATCTTTATTCCTGCCTGCACACATGAGAGACTAAAAAAGCGATCTTTTTGAGTGCAATTATCATAAAACCCTAATGGTGAGGCAGAAGTCGAGGCTTATGATCACAATCGAACCCGAATTCTTTCATATGGTATGGTTACTTCTCGCTCAACTCTTAAGGATGAGAATGCGTTCTTTGATAGTTCTAACTTCGTGTTACTAGCATGCAGAAACTCTATGTCCTCATAGCTTCTTGGAGGCTTGAGACTCTTTTACACTCTGAAGTTGGAGAAGGTTTTGTGGGTACACCTCTGGTAAACCCTCACGAGACTACAACTCGTCCACTAGGGACACCTAGGGGTTTAAAGGCTTAGTGCATACGCTAAATGCATTCGAGAGACTGCGATGGGGTATAGTTAGGATTTCTTCATTTCTGTTTCACTTGAGGACAAGTAAAATTCAGGTTTGGGGGTATTTGATGAGTGCCAAATATTGCATATTTATACATCTATTTATTGGCATTTTACTCATCTTTTGTGCTCAAGAATTAGATATTATCCCATATTCTGTATTTTCCTTGTTTTCAAGAATAAATATTTGTATTAATTAATTTTGTGTTTTTAGGTAATAAATAAAGCTCGGAGAAATTGAGGAGCCAAAAGAGCGAAGAATTGGAGTCAAGCATCTATGGAGCAGATAGCCAAAGCCCGCGCGCGAATCAGTTGCAACGCAACAAGGAAGACATGGGCTAGAGCTACCCATGACCCGGATCCGAACCCGCTCATCCCGAGCCGTTAAGATCTTCACTCGCCACATCCTACGCTCGCTCCGACTTCCTCATCATATCTTGATGCGCTCGCTCAACACCAAAACACTCCGAGTCTCTCTCAGCCGTTCAGATCTCGTCTCGTTGCATCCAACTCGCCGAGGCCTTCTCATCATTCCTTCGCTGTCCCCGCTCACACCACAAAGCACCCAACACCCTATACCCTATTCGACAAACCCATTTCTCTTCCATCTTTCTCTTTCTTCCTCTCCCGTCTCCATCAGAGAAAACCCAGAGCAGAGCTCTGCTCTTCCGCCACCTCCTTCCCCCTCCCTGACAGAGCCGCTTCCACCACCTCCATCATCACCTCTCCTGACAGCATCCAACAACTGCAACAGCCGCACCTTCTTGCTCCCCCTCTCTATCTCAAATCATCTCTCTCATAGCTTCTCTAACCCTAGAAGCTAGGTTAGAGATAATTGGAGTTAGGGTTCCAGCCAACAACCCGCATGGTCAATTCAGAGGCGATTGACAGAGGAGACAAGGGATGGAGCGACGTGGGTGAGAGAGTATTTTTGATTTGTTTCGATTTTTGAATTAAAGTATTAGGGTTTGGTATTTTTGTTGTTGTATGTATAAATTGAAGTGAGTGGTGTGTGTGTTAGGGTTCATGCCTGGACTAGCCAGAGCACAACTTAGGTTTATTTGTGTTTTATTTATCTTTGTAATGTTTTAATTTGAATTACCAGGGTGTTTGATGAAACCCCTGATTATCATGAGAAGCATATTTAGCTTAGGATTTATTCTTGTTGTGTATGATATGTTTAAGACTAGTAATTAACCATGGAGCTCATAAGTTCGTGATGAGTGGTATTGTAAGAAGACCACTCATACTAGGGGTGAATTAGCAAACTTAGTTAATGAACATCAAGTTGAGACCTTCAAAGGAAGGCACAAGAATATAAGCCTATCTTATATTGCCTAAGCATGAGATCAGTGGTGGAATCAACCACCCTGGTGAACTACAATCCATATTTTCACAACCTTAGTTTAGAGTCACAAAACACTCAGTCGTATCGACAAACCCTGAATTATGTCACTTACATCTTAGAAACTCAGTCTAGCATAGCTTTAGATCAATATCAGCACCACAAGTCTCTGTGGATCGACCCGTATTTGCCACGTCTCCGATAGACGCCGTGCACTTGCGGTTTAGACATAGTCGTAGGAAAAATCACATCTTTGAAATCCTACCACCTACAAAGGAAAAAAAAAAGGTGTATAAGGTTTCATGGACCACACCTGCAAAGGAAAAAAAATGTTTATAAGGTTTCATGGAATAATCCGAGAAATGGTTAGAGAAGAAAGTAGTAAGGTCATGTTTTTATTTGAGTTGTATGGATAACATAGCAGGTTCAGCAAGGAAAGAACATTAACACAACTATCGATCAACTTTCTTGCAAGAACAATGTCATATTGAGCCATACTACTATACTACTGACCTTTTGAAAATACAAGGAGCAAGTGACATTCAATTGTAGGAGTAAGCGCAAATACTGCACTTTCCCTGTCTCCAAATAGGTTAGAATTGTGAGCATCACCTGTCATCAATTAAATAATCAGATTAGTAAGGTGATAACTGAAGCTGCCTTTCATGTTAAGAATAATTCATAAGAATGTTAGTGGATAAAAAAAAAGTTCAAAAATCCATCATTAATTTCTTCACAGCAAACCCATCTCTGCCCCTAGGTTATGTTGTTCAACCCTAGATAATGAGGACATGCACGGAAAAAGAAAAATAATGAGGGGGAGGTTAGGTGAAATACCTAATAGTTGGCATATGGACAGCTTCAATGCACATAAATCATGGTGATGCGATACACAAACAAAAATCATGCTGACTAGAAACAGGAAAGGCCATATCATTGCTTACTTGAAACGGGGCAACTTTGGTGTGCTCTTTTTTCGAAGCAGCAACGTAGGAGCTTCGAGAATCTTCAAAAAAAAGAAGAAACAAAATGTCTCATGAGGAGATGCAAGGAGAAAGAAATATGTTTGAAAGAAGATATCAAATTTACTGAAAGTACCAACTTTTCTGTTTAAGGGAAGTGCTTTAAATTGATGTGTAGTTGGCTTCGCTTCTTCTCCTAAATATGTACCTGTAGTGATCTACACTACAATAGGAATTTCAGAGATAACTTTACAGGATCTACTCTGTAAAAGTTAGAGAAAACCTCAGAGAGGCGGAAGAGATAACTCTAATTTCATTAATTTTTCTTAGTTCTTCATTAGGTTTACGACCAACAAAAGGAAAGGGAAAGGAAAACTCACACGTGCCTAGCACACGAAATTGTTAAAGGCACCAGTACAAGGGTAGCCCGTAACAATTATCTAGACAAATAATAAGGGATGTGACAAATTCCCACCGCCGCAGCTAATCCTTGTCCTCAAGGATGAATTTTGGAAAGGCAGACTTGATGAATGCAGTATCCTCCCAAGTAACATCACCTTCTGCCATATGAGACCATTGAATTTGAACTTGTGGAATGTGTTGGCGACCCTTAAGAAGAATCCTGGATTATAAGGCCTGAACTGGTTTTACTTTGAATAAGCCTGCTTTATCCACTGTAGGAAGTAATGTCTGTGGAATAAGTCATGTCCCCAGCTTCTTTTTTAATTGTGACACATGAAAGACATTGTGAATACGCGATGAGGCTGGTAGTTGGAGACGATAAGCAACATCACCTACTTTCTCCAATACCTGGTATGGACCAAAGAACTTGGCTGCAAGTTTAAGATTTCGACGAAGTTGGACAGAAGTCTGTTGATAAGGTTGCAGGCGCAAGTACACCCAATCCCCCACTGCAAAAGACCTTTCGACTCGTTTCTTATCTGCCTGTTGTTTAATGCGGTGCTGGTCAGCAAGGAGATTCTGTCTCAATATATCCGTCATAATTCCTCGATGGTGTAGATAGTCCTCTACCACTTCATGATTGACTGCACCAGCATGATGAAGTCCAAATTATGGTGGAGAGTAGCCGTAGAGAGCTTGGAATGGTGTAAGCTTGAGACTAGTGTGGTAGGTAGTATTAAACCACCATTCTGCAAGGGATAACCAAGAAACCCACTTCCCAGGCCTAGAACTGCACATACAACGCAGATAAGACTCCAGACACGCATTCACACGTTCCGTCTGACCGTCCGTCTGAGGATGATACGCCGTGCTCAGATGGAGTGAAGTACCCACAACCTTGAATAAGGCTTGCCAAAAAGCCACTCAAAAAGACTGTGTCTCGGTCTGATACAATGGTTGCATGGAGACCGTGGAGCTTGAGAATAGTGTCAATGAATATTTTGGCCACAGACTGTGCAGTATAAGGGTGACTAAGAGCTACAAAGTGAGAATACTTTGTAAAGCGATCAACAATGACTAGTATTACCTCCCTGCCTTCTGATTTGGGTAGCCCAGTTATAAAGTCCATACTCACATGCTTCCAAGCCTGATCAGGCACAAGTAAGGGTTGGAGTAATCCTGCAGGCAGATGGTGGTCGATTTTGTGTTGTTGGCATATGTCGCATTGTTGGATGAAGTGAATCAGCTCCTTCTTGAGACCTGGCCATTGGAAGTAAGAGTTGGCACGCTGGTAACTGGCTTGCATCCCAGAATAGCCACCAATGGCAGATGAATGAATAGCTGTGAGAATGTTATGTCTAGCAGCACCAGTTTTGCCAACATATATTCTGCCCTGAAACTTGAGAATTCCATTAGTGTACGTATAACCATCAACATTAACAGGAGAAATAAGAGCCGAGGGATCCAAGATGAGGCAATTGGATCATCTTCATAGCTGGCTATTACTTCTGCAAGCCATTTTGGTTCAGCTGCTGATAGTGATGAACATGTAACACGAGATAAAGCATCAGCTACACGGTTCTCGGAGCCTTTCTTATAATAAAGGGTTATAATCATAACCTAGCAACTTAGTGAGCCATTTTGCTTTGAAGAGTGGTGTGCAGTTGTTGCTCCATAAAGTACTTCAGACTTTGATGGTCCGTAAAAATCTTGAAATGGTTCCCGAGTAAGTAAGATCTCCATTTGTTGACTGCAAGCACAATGCCTAACAACTCCTTCTCATATGTAGAGAGAGCTCTGTACTGAATGCCCATGCCTTTGCTAAAGAATGCAATAGGTCGACTCTCCTGCATTAAGACTGCTGATGAGTGCCAAATATTGCATATTTCTACACCTTTTTATTGGCATTTAACTCATCTTTTGTGCTCAGAAATAAGATATTATCCCAGATTCTGTATTTTCTTTGTTTTCAAGAATAAATATTTGTACTAATTAATTTTATGTTTTTAGGTAGTAAATAAAGTTCGGAGAAATTGAGGAGCCAAAAGAGCAGAAAATTGGAGGCAAGCATCTATGGAGCAGAAAGCCAAAGCCCGCGCGCGCATCAGTTGCAACCCAACAAGGAGCAACCCATTTACAAGACATGGGCTTGAACAGTCCAAGACCCGACCCACGACCCGGATCCGAGCCCGTCCCTTCCGAGCCGTCAGATTTGATCTATTCTTCATCCTACGGTCGCATCGGCACACGCATCGGATTACCTTAGATCCGACGCTCGCTCCAACCTTCCCATCAACTCTTGATTCTCCCGCTCAACACCACACCACCTATATATTCTCCCATCGACCAAACCAAACACACCTTATTCTCTTTCTCTTCTCCTTCACCCGACAGAACCAGACACCACCCCTCACCTTCTTCTCTCCCGACCAAAAGTTGCAGAGCCACCACCCTTATTCTCCCGACATCACAGCCACCAACAGCCGCACCACTACAACCTTCTTCACCGACTCCTAAATATCTCTCCATCTCTGTCATAGCTTCTTACCCTAGGAGCTAAGATCGAGATAGAAAGAATTAGGGTTAGGTTTTCACAACAGGGGAAGAACAACAAATTAAAGGAGAGTTCAGAGCCGCATGAGCAGAGGAGACAACTGATTCGGTTTTGGGTGAGAGTGTATTTATTTAATTTCTGTTTTGAAGAGAACTAGGGTTTTGAGTTTGCATGTATAAATAGAAGGGATATGTGTGTGTAAAACCTCATGCCTGGACTAGCCAGTGCACCAATTTAGTTTAGTTTTGTGTTTAAACTCATTTAATTATGTTCTAAGTTTCTTAACTAGGGTGTTGTTGAAACCCCTGATAATATGTTGAGTAATTCATCTTCATGTTGTATTGTTGATGTGCTTGATTGAGATAGAAGTATTGTTAGCTAATTGATCAATTTCTCCTGTGATTGGCTGTACTGTAAGAAGACAGCCAATACTAGGGGAGAACTAGAGAGAGAAGTTAAGCAATTATCCATTAGAGACTGCCATGGAAGGGGATATGTGCTTAACAAGACAAGAATGATGTTTAGCTAGTTAACCAAGGATCCTGTGATCAATTGTGTTGCAAAAAGACAGTTGATACTAGGGGGAATTAGTATGATTAGTTGATACATCAACCATTAGAATCTTCCTTGGGTAGTTACAAGAACACAACTTGGTGAGTTGCCTTAGCATAAGATCGGTGGTGGAATTAACCACCCTAGTGCTTTACAATCTATTGTATACCTTAGTTTAGAGTCACAACTCCAACACTTCAGTCGTATCGACACCAACATCAAAACAACTCTGTCACTTCTTGGAAATTAGTTTAGCAAAGCCTTAGATCAACTTAAGCCACTCCATTTCCCTGTGGATCGACCTGTACTTGCCACGCCTCCAATAGGCGCTGTGCACTTGCAGTAATACGTAGGCGAAACACTTTCCCAAGCCTACCAAGTTTTTGGCGCCGTTGCCGGGGAATTGGTAGTGTGCTGTGTTGCTCCATAGTGCTTACCTTATTGTTTTCATTCCACCATTGTATATATGCTTTATGTTTAATCATTAGTAGTGTAACTTAGTTGTAATCATGTGTTAGTTTTTCATTTCTGCATCCTTTATTGCACTATGTTACTGCATTGTACATTGTTAAATCTGTTAGTTTTCATGTTTGTTCTTGTGTAGTTCATTTGTAACTTACACTCACAAGCTCTGCATCAGTGCCCTGTAGTGTAACTTAGTGTAATCACCTTATTAGCATTTTTTTTTGCATCACCATCATTATCTCAGTCATCATCTAGCCTAGCTTGAACTCAAGCCTGCCTGACCTAATGTATCACCTTTGTTTCATTTCAGCTGTGTCATATCAGCATAAGCACTTTAGCAATCTTTGTTCAATCCTTGTTCATCATCATACCCTGTGATTAGCTCAGACCCACTCCATTGTAACTGTGTATCTGTGAGTCTCAATCTGCCCTGGTTAACAACTCAGCAGAGCAGTTTAAAATATCTATCATACTGTAGAGTAGTCGGAGCTAATTTTATTCAAACTGTGCACATTTCCTTATATTGCTTTAAACTGTGCAATTCTGAGAACTTAACTTTTCCTCTGAGTAGTAGGCACCTGTGATACTGCATTACAAGCCCAAGGAAAAGCATAAGAAGGAGCAGCGCAATCTGTGCCTGCAATACTCCTGCAAAAGCCAAAGAAAGGGAAGACAAGGAGCAGAACAATACAACCATTGTGGCTAAAACCGGTTGGTCATTCTCAAATCCTTTTACACTTTATATCTGCATGAATGATCTGTGTGCAAGCATCTGAGAACTGGTTTTTCATCCTCAAAAACAATAAGCTGGTGATATTTGAGTTTTGCTTTGGTTATATTTGTTATTAACTGCACATGACCTGTGAATCTGTGAGCCACAACAAGCATATTGTATTATCCTGTCACATATGTGAATGAGCTGTGATTTTGAGGTTAGCCAAACCTGTAACTGACTTGTGCACTACTGAAAAGCTGCTGAGCATCTATGTATGTACATGTTACCACCTTTGCATGATAAAAACTCTTGCTAGGTAGTGCTCAACACCTGAAGTTTCACTCAGTTTTGTGTGTTCTGTGCTGTGTAACCACTTAACTCCCATCTGCCCTATGCTCAGCTCCAGCCCTTGTAGCTGTTGAGATTGAGCTATAACTTGGTCAAACACGTTAGCTGCTAGCCCAGGTTGATGCCAACTGAGAGAGTTGAACCATCAACCCTGTACCCATATGCATGCTTGACCTTGTGTGAGACCTTGTATGAGACCTTGTGTAAGCTTTAATCTGCCAAGATTGTTGTCATCCTCACTTGTGCAAGCCTGTAAACCTGTTGACAGCCTGTTGAACCATCAGCCCTGTCACCTTTATGCATGCACTATTCTATCAACCTGTGCAAACCTGTTGACCAATCCTGCTGATAATTGAATGAATGCTTGCTGAGAGTCGGTATCTGTGTGCATGTTAGCCAAACTTATGAATGACCTGTTGAATCTATGAGCCATGACTGAACCTTACTCCCATGATCTGTGCACTGAAATTTGGCTGAATACTTAGTTTACCTCTTCACTGTGACCTCTAGGCCTCGACAAGGCCTGAGCTCAGCTCCAGCCCCTGTAGCTGTTGAGCTTGAGTTGCAACTTGGTTAGCCAAGTTTGCCGCAAGCCCTAGCTGACATCAACTGGGCTGGTTGATATCAACTTACTTAGTTGACACCATCAGCACTGCACATTGCATGCTCTATTCTATTGACAAGCTTGTGGAATCTGTTGACATACTTACATAACCACTTGTGTTGCATACCCAACCAAAGTCACTAGACATCAACCGTCCCTGTTGACCCATCTGCCTTACCTTTTTGGTACACAAATCTGTGAAAAATTGGGGTCAACTGACCCTGTTGTCATCAATTGTGCATCAGTGACATGTCAAGTCTGTTGTAAAATGTTAAAATTGTTCATCTGTTATTACATCTATGAACCAGTTGATATTCTGTGCTGAATGCTAGCTTTGTGATCTGCCAATCTCTAGTCTGTGCATATAGCTCTCAGCTTTTCTGTGCTCTGTGCAATGCTACCTGTTTAAGCTGTTTGACAAATTGAATCTGTGCACAAAAGATTGATTCAGTGGTATTTGAGGTTGTTGTCCTGCTGAAATTTTGTATCTAAACTGTTGCTTACTTGTTGATACCCTGTGAATCATCTTCACTTGCCACAATATCTGTGATAACCTTTGAGCATTACCTGTAATCACCAAAACCCCTGCATATCAGCATAATCTGTGCTTGGCCTGACTAGGGCTATGCCAACCACTGGGCTGTGCATTTGCACATCAACTGGGCTTTGCACAAACTGAAGCCCACATCAACTGGGCTTTGCACAAACTGAATCCCACATCAACTGGGCTTTGCAAAAACTGAAGCCCACATCAACTGGGCTCTGCACAAACTGAAGCCCACATAACTGTGTTGTGCAACACCCAACACTCCTTTGTGCTTAATTCTAGAAATTGGGTGCCATTTTCTTGTATCATCTTTCCTTCTCTGTGTTGATATGATTTGATGTGTGCTAAGCTATGGTTGCTTCTTTTTGAGTTCAAATTGAGTTGCTAGATCATGTCAGGATTTTGGTATGCAACTGGGGATGAAAACAAATCCATTAGAGAGCTTGCTTACGGGCATGCTTCACAGTATGAACTCCCCACAGACCATAGTGATTTTAGGGAATACTATGAACCTTCTCAGGGCCCTAACCTTGAATATTCATACCCTTCATTATGAGCACATGTATCATCAACCACCATGGGAGGTTGAACAATGCTACCCTCCAGTGAACCCTTGCATGCAATCTATAATGGAGAACCTCAAAATCATAGAGCAAAACAATGCTAGGTTTGAATTGAATGCATTGCATGATCATCGATCTAGCAACATGTCTGAGTTTCCCTTGTGTAGTGAACCCTGTGCACAACCATATGATGAATATCCATATGAGGCATGCATACCCACTAGTGAAGACTCTCCTTCAATTGAACAGCTTCACTTGTTCTTAAGGATGAACCTGATTCATTTACAAAAAGAAGAATGGAAGGAAGTTCATGATAGGATGTGTGTTTCTATTCCCACTCATGCAACTAATACTGAATATGAACCTAATCTAGAGGTAGATGAGTGCACTAAAAATGCTACAATTTTGAATAAGGAAATGCAGTGTTATGATGATGATGATGATGAATATGAAGAGCATGTGTACTTTGAAAATGTAGTGGAATCTTTAGGTTCGTAGACATTAAGTTTCTCTTCGTGAACCCTATGAATGATGCTTCTTCTAATATTCATACTTGTGTTTTTGAATTGGAGTCTGTGCAATTGTTCACTGAAAATGAGCATGCTATACCACCTGGTTGTGACTTGGGGAATGCTGAGAGTTTTGGCACCAATTATCTTATGCATGAGAATGAAATTTTGAGTAATGATGATTATGACATGGAGATTGATGAACTGTTTTATGCAAGTGAACATGATTTGTCTAATTCTCGGCCCTAGGTCACAATGTGAAGTTTCTTGTGATCTCCCTATGCATGAAACTGAAGATGATGATTATGGAATAGGGCTTGTAGAAATGTTTTATGAACATGAGCATGTCACAGCACTTGTAGATGATTTGGGAGATATTGTTGTGAGTGATACTGTTACTCTTGAGCTCACACATGTGAACAACTTAGACAAGCCCAACATCATGCCCATGTCACAGTCTGTTAGATTTCCACCCAACCTAGGTTTGGCTTGTAACAAAATTGCAAAACCAACTTTTCTGAAAATGCCTAATTTAGGCCTAGAGCTTTGTGCTTCCCAAGTCCTCTTGGACTATTTTGCATCAAAGTATAACACTTTTAAGGAGCCACAGTTGGAATGTGTATATCTGCCTGTTCTTAGTAAGACTCATTTTGAGTTAGACCTTGTGCATGATGTACCTTTAAATTTGCAAGAATTTGTGCTCACAAACACATTTGTTGACAAGTTTAGGTTTGGGGGAAAATCATTCACTTGTGCAGCCTTACTTGCACTCTCATGTTATATTTGTGTAAGGCTGTTGATGTCTCTGCATATTGTCTTTTGGGTTGATCCTCAACTCTTTAGATTGTTGGTGTACGGTGAATTTTTCTTGTATATAATCCAGTAGGGCTTGTTAAATTTTCTATCTTGATTCGGTTGAGTCTTCTTTTTATTGTGCTAATCCGATATGATCTCCGCTGAGAATGTTGGATTCTAGCCTTGACTAATGAAGCTCTAACCTTGCTCTGCCAACATACCGGTAATCTATTCCCTTTTCTCTACTCAACATAGTTCTCTTAGTATGTGACTGTTTAAATTCTTATTATCTGTTGACACATTGAGGACAATGTTTGATTTAGGTTTGGGGGTGCATTTGCATATAGAGTTTTTAGTCTTTTTTTTTTTTCAAAAAAAAAAAAAAAAAAAAATTCAAAACTCGTTGTAAATATATACATAAAACCTCCAACTTTTAGAGATTTTAGAGTCACTAGCATGCTTCTAGCTATGTTTACATAGAGAGTCTGACCGAAATAACAGAACTTGGAAGTACTGGAGAACACAATCGGGTTTCTTAGTTGATTAGAGCGTTAAAGTTGGATTTAACCATAACGGAGGGCGAATTAGGTGCTGTTAGATATTCGGTAGTAGAATTGTGATCACCCATAGTGGAGACTACCCATTTTACATCAAGCGAGGCACCAACCTTCATTTTTTGCAACTTTCTAGAAAAGCTGTTAGAGTGTGTGTCACCGTACGTCAATTCCGGGTAGGAATGGTGAGCTACCCAACTTCGCACCACTTTCAGCACTATTTTTTATCTCTTGAGTGCTAATTTCGTCAATCATGAGGGTGACGTTTAAAGAAGAAAACTCCTTCTAAATATCGATTTGCAGTTAGCATCACTCTCTCCCTCTCAACAACATCAACAGATTCATAGAAACACATCATCGTCAGCAAGCGGAGCATCATCAGAATATTTGAAGAAAAGTTGAAATAGTCCAAGGTTTACGTGCAACAAAGAAAAGAAAAGAAAATAGGATGAGAATTAATGAAGTTTGTGAAAAATTGAGTTTTATTGTTATTTCATGTAAAAAAAAAAAAATTGAAGTTAGTAGTTTTATTGTTATTTTCATTTCATGTTCTAAAAAAAAAAAAAAAAAAAAAAATCATTGTCAAGTTTTTGTGAAGTTCAGAAGTTCGTCATCAACAGTTGAAGACCGGAGACCGAAGATTGAAGACGTTTTTATGAATGCTGAGAGAGTGATATTAATTGCCGATCGGGTGAGAAGGTAAGTGAGTACTCCCATCCTTGCTAATGGTTGATTTCCTTTCTTAGAGATCATCAGAAAAAGATTCTTTTTGTCCACAACTCGTGGAGTCTCCGAGAAATTATTTCGGAAGGTTATCCTTCTTACCTTCAACGTGTGCAGGATTTCTCTCTTTATTCCTGCCTGCACACATGAGAGACTAAAAAGCGATCTTTTTGAGTGCAATTATCATAAAACCCTAATGGTGAGGTAGAAGTCGAGGCTTATGATCACAATCGAATCCGAATTCTTTCATATGGTATGGTTATTTCTCGCTCAGCACTTAAGGATGAGAATGCGTTCTTTGGTAGTTCTAACTTCGTGTTACTAGCATGCAGAAACTTTATGTCCTCATAGCTCCTTGGATGCTTGAGACTCTTTTACACTCTGAAGTTGGAGAAGGTTTTGTGGGTACACCTCTGGTAAACCCTCACGAGACTACAACTCGTCCACTAGGGACACCTAGCGGTTTAAAGGCTTAGTGCATACGCTAAATGCATTCGAGAGACCAGCGACAGTGGTATAGTTAGGATTTCTTAATTTCTGTTTCACTTGAGGACAAGTAAAATTCAGGTTTGGGGGTATTTGATGAGTGCCAAATATTGCATATTTCTACACCTTTTTATTGGCATTTAACTCATCTTTTGTGCTCGAAATCGATATTATCCCAGATTCTGTATTTTCTTTGTTTTCAAGAATAAATATTTGTACTAATTAATTTTATGTTTTTAGGTAGTAAATAAAGTTCGGAGAAATTGAGGAGCCAAAAGAGCAGAAAATTGGAGGCAAGCGTCTATGGAGCAGAAAGCCAAAGCCCGCGAGCGCATTAGTTGCAACCCAACAAGGAGCAACCCATTTACAAGACATGGGCTTGAACAGTCCAAGACCCGACCCACGTCCCGGATCCGAGCCCGTCCCTTCCGAGCCGTCAGATTTGATCTATTCTTCATCCTACGGTCGCATCGGCACACGCATCGGATTACCTTAGATCCGACGCTCGCTCCAACCTTCCCATCAACTCTTGATGCTCCCGCTCAATACCACACCACCTATATATTTTCCCATCAACCAAACCAAACACACCTTATTCTCTTTCTCTTCTCCTTCACCCGACAGAACCAGACACCACCCCTCACCTTCTTCTCTCCCGACCAAAAGTTGCAGAGCCACTACCCTTATTCTCCCGACACCACAGCCACCAACAGCCGCACCACTACAACCTTCTTCACCGACTCCTAAATATCTCTCCATCTCTGTCATAGCTTCTTACCCTAGGAGCTAAGATCGAGATAGAAAGAATTAGGGTTAGGTTTTCACAACAGGGGAAGAACAACAAATTAAAGGAGAGTTCAGAGCCGCATGAGCAGAGGATACAACTGATTCGGTTTTGGGTGAGAGTGTATTTATTTAATTTATGTTTTGAAGAGAACTAGGGTTTTGAGTTTGCATGTATAAATAGAAGGGATGTGTGTGTAAAACCTCATGCCTGGACTAGCCAGTGCACCAATTTAGTTTAGTTTTGTGTTTAAACTCATTTAATTATGTTCTAAGTTTCTTAACTAGGGTGTTGTTGAAACCCCTGATAATATGTTGAGTAATTCATCATCATGTTGTATTGTTGTTGTGCTTGATTGAGATAGAAGTATTGTTAGCTAATTGATCAATTTCTCCTGTGATTGGTTGTACAGTAAGAAGACAGCCAATACTAGGGGAGAACTAGAGAGAGAAGTTAAGCAATTATCCATTAGAGGCTGCCATGGAAGGGGATATGTGCTTAACAAGACAGGAATGATGTTTAGCTAGTTAACCAAGGATCCTGTGATCAATTGTGCTGTAAAAAGACAGTTGATACTAGGGGGAATTAGTATGATTAGTTGATACATCAACCATTAGAATCTTCCTTGGGTAGTTACAAGAACACAACTTCAGCTGAGTTGCCTTAGCATAAGATCAGGTGGTGGAATTAACCACCCTAGTGCTTTACAATCTATTGTATACCTTAGTTTAGAGTCACAACTCCAACACTTCAGTCGTATCGACACCAACATCAAAACAACTCTGTCACTTCTTGGAAATTAGTTTAGCAAAGCCTTAGATCAACTTAAGCCACTCCATTTCCATGTGGATCGACCTGTACTTGCCACGCCTCCAACAGGCGCTGTGCACTTGCAGTAATACGTAGGCGAAACACTTTCCCAAGCCTACCAACTGCACCCACACCACTATCACTGGCATCCGATTCTACCTCAAAGGGCTTAGTGAAGTCAGGAAAAACAAGAACAGGAGTAGTCGTGACCATCTTTTTGAGTTGCTCAAAAGCAGCTTCAACAGCATCATTCCAAGAAAAACACCCTTTCTTGAGTAATTGAGTTAGTGGTTGACAGATCAATCCATAGTTGCGAACAAACTTGCGATAATAGCCAGTTAGTCCGAGGAAACCACGTAAACCCTTAAGAGTAGAAGGTCGAGGCCAATTAACCATACATTCTATGTTGGCTGGGTCAGCTGCGACACCATGCCTGCTAATGAGATGACCTAGATATTCTATCTGGGGTTGGCCAAAAGAACACTTGGTGCGTTTAACAAACAATGAATGGTGTTGCAGAATAGAGAGGGTTAAATGGAGATGTTTACAGTGTGAATCCAAGGTAGGAGTAGGACTATATACCAGTATGTCATCAAAAAAAACTAAAATGAATTTCCGAAGATAGGGTCCAAAAATATCATTCATGAGTGATTGAAAAGTGGCCGGGGCATTGGTAAGCCCAAAGGGCATTACTCGAAATTCAAAGTGCCCGTGATGCGTACGAAAAGCAGTTTTTTCAATATCATGTATGTGAACCCTAATATGGTGGTATCCAGCGCGAAGATATAATTTGGAGAATATAGTTGAACTAGATAATTCAGCAAGTAGTTCATCAATGATGGGAATCAAATACTTATCTTTAACAGTGATGGCATTTAACTTGCGGTAGTCGACACAGAATCTCCAATCATCGTCTTTATTTTTGACCAAGATTACAGGGGATGAATACGGACTGTGACTTGGTTGAATGACTCCTGCCTGTAACATTTCGTGTACTAGCTTCTCAATCACCTCCTTTTGTATGAATGACACTCGGTAAGGACATGAATTCGGAGGAGAAGCATTTGGAGTGAGATTGATGTGGTGGTCATGAGCTCGTGCCGGGGGCAGTGATGTTGGAGTCTGAAAAATTGTAGGAAATTGATCCAATACTGCAGAAATCTGTGGTTGAATGTCCTCCGGTGGTGTGGTAGCAGATAAGGAAAAAAAATGTCCAATAAAACCTTGCTTGCCTTTCTTGAGGAGTTTGCGTATTCTGGTGCCTGACATCTGTGAAAGAGCAGCTTCTTGCTTATGTCCTACTAGTTCAATCTCCCTGCCTTGGTGTTGGAATTTCACTAGCAACTTCTTGAAGTCAAAAACCATAGGACTCTTTTCGTCATCCAGTCCACACCGAGGACCATGTCACACCCACCAAGTTCTAAGATATGTAAGTTGTGGGAAAAATTATGTCCTTGCATACTCCAACTGAATTCAGCACATTTGGCTTGACTGAGAAATTTATTACCATCAGCCACAGTAACCTGTAGAGTTGGGGTAGGAGTGAGCATACAACCACTTCTCTGAGCAGCTGCAGGATCCAAAAAGCTGTGAGTGCTGCCACTGTCGATTAAGATGGTGAGGCCATGCTTCTTCACAAATCCTTTAATCTTGATAGTGGTAGGAGAAATGTTACCAGCTAGTGCATGCACAGAGATCTCCATGTCTTCCTCTAACTCCACAATTTGAGGACTAGAACCTGCTCCCAATTCCACAGAATGAACTGCCTCGTCATCATCAGCTACTATCATATAGAGATGTTGTTTATTACATTTGTGACCCTGTGTGTATAACTCATCGAAATTGTAGCAAAGTCCCTTCTCCCTCTTTGCACGCATCTCAACATAAGTGAGTTTCTTCACAGGTTGCACCTTAGGACTTGTGGTGGGACTAGTAATAGTAGGGATAGTGACTAATGGAGGCAAAACTGAAGGTTTGCTAGGAACTGTTAATGTCTTACCTTAAGTAAATGGGAGAAAATTTTGGCCGGTTCTTAGCAGCCCTGTCCGTGATACACACTGTCTTCTATCTAGAAATATAGTCATTTGTAGGGTTGAAGGAGTGAACATTTGCACCACTAATCGGATATCCTCCTTCAATCCACTAATAAAACTTTGGATGAAGTAATCTTCAGGAAGAGATGGGTTCTTAGCTAGCATTAAGGCCTTTAGTTCCTCAAACTATTCTTGATACTCCATGACTGTATTAGTTTGGTCTAGCTTATTAAACTCCCCTACAACACTGTCATGACCTATTTCCTGAAACCTAGTGCAAACATCAATAATAAAATCTTCCCAATACAAAATACCCTTACCTATTTGGTAATCCTGGAACCAAGTATCTGCTTTTCCATCCAAGTATAGGGTAGCCATGTGCACCTTTTGTTCATCGTTCATTTGATGAAGAAAGAAGTATTTCTTACACTTCCTAATCCAAGCCCTAGGATTAGTACCATCAAAACGAGGAAAGTCCACTTTAGGTCGGTAATTGGAAAACTGACCTTCACCCAACTGATGAGTCTGAATGATTCACTGCTGAGGAATCGATTGGTAACCCTGAAAGGTGTTGCGATTAGAAGGATCACCATCTCCCCCAGGAGGAGTAATATGTTCATCCTGATTATTCCCCTGAGAGAAAGCTTGACGATCGAGAAGCAATTGAAACTTCGTATCTAAGGATTGAAGGAGTTCAAATTGATTTCCGATATCTGTCTTCATCGTCTGCACATCGGTTTTAACAGATCGGAACGACTGTACTTCCTCACGTAATCCTTGCAATTCCAGACTCAGATTCTTGGTGAACTCGTCCAATTTCTGCAACCTATTACCCTCTGCCATGAGAACTGCCAAGGAAAGACCTAATCTGGTACCACTTGTAGTGATCTACACTATAATAGGAATTTCAGAGATAACTTTACAGGATCTACTCTGTAAAAGTTAGAGAAAACCTCAGAGAGGCGGAAGAGATAACTCTAATTTCATTAATTTTTCTTAGTTCTTCATTAGGTTTACGACCAACAAAAGGAAAGGGAAAGGAAAACTCACACGTGCCTAGCACACGAAATTGTTAAAGGCACCATTACAAGGGTAGCCCGTGATAATTATCTAGACAAATACTAAGGGATGTGACAGTACCGTTCTTGGACCTGAAGTTTGAAAAGAAGGCATATACGGTTGGTCTCATACATTGTCATTTGTCCTTGAAAATGTGATAAGCAATAAACATTGATGTGAAGAATTTGTACCTCAGCCTCCGTGCCCTATGTGCGGTTTCCAGTTCAGGCTCCATTGGAATAGTGATCTTCATCTTAGCATGTATGGAGGTATTAGAAACATGGAGCCATATCCATGTCCGAGTGAGTAGAGGTAGATTCTATGTCTTCCATAACCTCATGTCTGGAACAGGTGCTTGCACTATCTCTACCCATATCAATTCCCAACCACAATTTTGCTACAAAGGCTGCAACCATAAAATTTTATCAAACCTAAAATCACTACACCTTCAAAATGACATGCTAATCTTATCTTCATAGAGAAGAAAACTATAACAATCACGAGTAATTCATCATTTATACAAGATATACACATCACATAACAGAGACCTTAAACTGGTTCCGAATTAAAGCACTCAGTTTGAAACCATGAAGACCATTCTAAATTCCTGGTTAGTCTATTTACTGCACCCCTAGGCCAGAAAAGTTTCAACCAACAAATTAAAGACATTAATACAATCATTTTCGCTGTTCTTGGTAATTTTCCAACAACCATGAAAACAACCCTTATTAGGGTTGAACAACATAACCTAAGCTAGGTTCTTTTCTTGTTCCCATAAAAAAATCTCCACTTCAATCAGAAAATACATCAATGAAATCGACCACCATCTTCCATTTGTCCTCCGATTCACCCTTGATCTCTTTCTTCACAAAATGAAACCATAAAATCGTATTAGAAAGCCTAAAATCGAAAGAACAAATCGAGAAACTGAAATCGAAAAACAGATTCACAAATGAAACGCTAAAATCAGATAAACTGAAATTGAAATCCCTAAAATCGAAAAATACAGATTCAGAGATGAAACCCTGAGATCAAAATCTCTAAAATCGCAAAACCATAGAATCAATAAACTGAAACAAAACGATTATTACAACATAAAACCTGGTTGGATTTTAGTAGAAACTGCTAGCAGTTGATTTCAGTGGTTTTAGATTGATTTGATTTGGTTCTTCAGAGCTGCAGTTCCAGAACGAAAGAGAGGAGATGAAAGAGAGATGAACCTTTTTTGGCTGAGAAAGGACAAGGAAAAATCGAAGAAGGGAAGATAAGATATAAGTCTGAAGGGTGGAAATAAAAAAGAGAAGGCTTGACCAAAGTTTGACTGGGGGCGTATTTATCAGTTCTAGTGTTCTGTACCACACACGTGCTTCACACGCTTGAACCCAGCGCAGTTGCTATTCGCAACCTTACATGTGCGGTTGCGAAATTAGCAACAGATACATGCCGTTGTGAAAAAATAGCAACGAGGATTAGCAGCAGAAATTTAGCAACAACACTAGTGTCGTTGCTAATCTGGGTTACTAATTCCTTAAAATGGTGTAGTTAAGCGCCCAGACGAAGTCCCAGCGCTGGCGGGCGTCGTTCAAACGCTGGCGCTAGTAGTTCCGATCTTTGGCACTTCAAGAAGCAACGCTAGCAATCGAAGAAGAGTCGCCGACGTTTCAATCAAGACCGCCAACGACTACTTTTAAACGGTCATCGGAACGGCTAGTTTCTACCTCCATAAATACGGCTCGAGTTTGATCTCACAAATTCACAACAATCTTTCATTGATCAATCTTTTCTTAATTTCAATTTCTTTCAATTTTCAACCATGAACTCTGATTTTGATTCTTCTGAGGAAGATATGGAGATGGATGAAATGTTGTATGAAGAAGAGGAAGAAATGTGTATGGAGTTTTTGTGTCAAATGGATGAAGATGCAAATCAAGATAGAAGAAGGCGAAATTTTATGTTGCAATTACAATCCGGGATCATACCAAATCCTTTAGAGCCATATGAAGTTGAGACTAGAAGATGGACTTAGCGAGATCGACATTTTTACCACGAAAAGATGATGCATGATTATTTTAATCATGATTGTGTCTATTCCGATGAGGATTTTCAACGACGATTCCGCATGGGCCGCAATTTGACGCAAAGGATTATTGTCGAGCTTTGTCAGGTACAACCTTTATTTAATTATCAGTATGATGCACGACATGTACGAGGCTTTAGTCCCGAACAAAAGGTCACTGCGGCCCTCCGTATACTATGTTACGGGGTACCAGCGGATTTCACGGATGATTACATCCGTATTGGGAAACAACTTCCTTTAGGTATCTCAAATTATTTTGTGAAACAATTGTCGAGCATTTTGGTCCAACCTTTTTAAGAAATCCTACTCAAGAAGATGTTCAAAGAATAACTGAAGAAAACACCGTGAGGGGTTTTCCAGGAATGCTAGGTAGTCTTGACTGCATGCACTGGACGTGGCATGCATGCGTGTCCGGTTGAATGGGCAGGCCAATATAAGGGTCATTATCCAAAACCAACTGTAATTTTGGAAGCTTCAGCTAGCTATATGGTTGTTGGTTTTGCCATGCCTTTTTTTGGACTTCCGGGTTCAAATAACGATCTCAACGTTTTGTATAAGTCACCATTGTTTAATGATCTTAAGAATGGGATCGCGCCGCACTGTAATTTCACCATCAACGCTCATCACTACACTCAGGGTTATTATCTAGCAGACGGAATCTATCCAGAATGGTCAACTATGGTTCAAGCTTATAAACAAATAGGTTTTGGACTGACGAGTTCGAAGGATATGAAGTACTTTAACACCCAACAAATGAAATGCAGAAAGGATGCTGAACGCGCTTTTGGCATACCGAAAAGGAAGTTTGCCATCATAGCTGGGCCGACACACTTTTTTGATTTCAAGAAATAAAAAAAATTACGCTGACTTGTATCATTCTGCATAACATGGTCATTGAAGAAACCAGGCGTGACCCAACCTGGACTAGTTTTCCATGTGAAGATTTGGCGCCGAATCTTGAGGTGGGGCATGGACGTCCAGCAAGAGAATATAGACTTTCCACTAACAGACTCCAAAACCAGGAAATCTATGGACAACTAAGACAAGATCTAACTAAGCACATTTGGGCTTTAAAAGGAGCAAGAGACGATGCGCGGGGGCGAGGCAGAGGCAGAGCGAGAGGGAGAAGGAGAGGGAGATAGATGTTATTTTCAATTTAGTGTTGTTTATTTTAATTAATATGTTTTTCAATTTAGTGTTGTTTATTTTAATTAATATGTTTTTTAATTTAAGTTGTTTGTTTAAACGACTACACTTTAAAATTCAAATTGAGGCAATTATATTAAAAGTAATTTTAAATAAATGAGTACAATTAAATTAAACAAGAATTAGAATCAGTTACCAAGACTGTATTCATCTTCGTTTTCTTCCGAGGCATCATCATCGTCTTCTTCCACATTCACATACTAGCCAGTTTGTTGAGGGGGGACTTGTTGTTGTTCGGCCGCGACTTGTTGTTGTTTGGCCGCGAATTGTTGAGCTTCGGCCGCATCCATTCCCTTAGTCTATGTAGCAAGTTGTCGTTCATTCATTATTGAAGTGTTCAAGGAGAGTAACTTGTTTAGATTACAATCCCTGTAGTATTGTTCTCGCGAAAGACGACATTTTTTTTTTTTGATTATTTATAGCAATGCCACGGTCCCTGGCTCTATCTGCTTCTATCTGCATCTCGAATTCCTTGTGATCAGCATAGTTGAACTCGCTTGAACCTCCTTCTAATGCTCATTGGAATGCATCTCTCGCTGCTTTTGCAGCTTTCTGACCCCCTCCTCTTCTTCTCTTGACGCTGGTGTTAACGTCTAGATTAGTATTGTGTTTTTCCTGACTACTTGGAGTTCCATCAGGTGAGGAAGCAGGCCCTCCATTCTGATAATCCTGCGTAATTGGACCATGTGGTGATCTTGCAAGCAATTTATTACCTTCCAGCAAGTATGGATTAAAATTGTTAAGTACCCTCAAAATGGTGAAACAAGTTTCATGTTGGATGCCCTGTTTGTGGGATCTTTGCCACTCTTCCCGACATCTTCTTTCCACATCCGGTTCGTCTTCACCACTTCTTGTGTTGTGCCACATTAGAGTGATCAAAGCTACAAATTCACTAACGGCTGCTAAAATTGTGTGAAAACTATGAGACAATCTATCGGCATCACGTCTATTGGGGTTACCTGTTTCTTCACAAAATTTTTGTAAAATCGTATCATAATTTTTTTTTTCTTGATAAATACCATTGATTTCATCTAATGTATATAATACATAATTTCTGCAAAGTGACTCGTCTTCATCCATCGTATACTTGACACCACGAATTCTTGTGTTTCTTGGTTGTGATTGTGGTGTTTCTTGTTGTGTTTATTGAGGTGTTTGTTGGTGTGATCGTTGTTGTCGTTGTTGTGAGGATGTCATATTTGTTAGAAATGAAATTTATAAAGATGAAATTTTTTCTGGTAGATTGAGTTGATATGAATAGTTTTGTTTGAAAAAAAAAAGAAAAATTAGAGATGGTATGAAATTGTGTAATTTTGAGGCAATGATGAAGAAGGTGTGAGTTTTAAGTCCGAAGATGAACTCAATTTATAGGGGAACAAAAAGGAGCAACAGCTGCAGGATGGAGAGACCCGTTGGCGTTTTTGTGTCAAACGCGACGCTTTAAGGAAAGACGCTAGCGTGTGAAATAACAACGCGCGTTAGAAGGACAAGCGCCAGCGTTTTTTGGACAAGCGCCAGCGTTGGTACCAAGCTCGCCCGGTCTTTCATCAAGCGCGCGCTACATGTTCCATCTCACTCAACAAACCAACAAATTTGTTGGTTTGAACATCCATTTTTCATGTTTGTTGAGTCCATAGTGGGAGAAAAATCAACAAACTTTAAGTTTGTTGAGTCCATAGGAACTGCTCTAAACAGTGACATAAACAAAACCCTTACAGGGAGAAATAATCACCATAAGGATGCAGATAGAACCATGAAAAAATGAAGAAAACGACGACCATCATTGACCGTAGACAGAATATTAATGTGAATACTTAGAAATCTTATATAAAACTAATCTAAATTCAAATGGGGCTAAAAACAAATTTCAAACTTTTTGGGCGGGCTAAAGCCCACCTTTGTACTCGGTTTTAATGATTTCTCCTTCCCACACCACCAACAAATCTTGCGCCGCCACCACGCATCACCGGTTCTTCATCATCGTCACCATTAATTTAGGACGAAAAAGGCGGGAGCTAGAAGTCTAAGGCCAAGCACTATGGTGCCCCTTTTCCCTACCTTATCCTCATATGTAGGGAAAAACCTAAAAATCCATCTATACCATATCCCTAAATGAGTAGGGATATCCATTCCCTACAAGGTAAAGTGGATCAGATCTGATCCACCTTGTAGGGAAGGGAAATCACACGGCTACTCAGTAGCCGTATAAATTTACGCTTTACGGAAACTGAGTAGCCGTAAAGTAGTTGATACGGATACTGAGTAGCCGTAGCATTTTACACGGCTACTGAGTTTCCGTTTCTAGTTTTTTAAGTTTTATCTTAAAACTTTCCTTTTTCACTCTTTTTTTATTACTAAAACTCTTTTTTTTACCTATTATTATCTCTTTTTTTTTCCCTCTGAAATATCTATTTTTACCTAGAGAAATATATTCCTATTAGAAAAAAAAACTGGGAAATTTTTTTTTACACGGCTACTGAGTTTCCGTTTCTAGTTTATTAAGTTTTACCTTAAAACTTTCCTTTTTCACTCTTTTTTTTTACTAAAACTCTTTTTTTTTTTACCTATTATATCTCTTTTTTTTACTCTAAAATATTTGTTTTTACCTAGAGAAATATATTTCCTATTAGAAAAAAAACTGGGAAAAAAAAAATACGGCTACTCAGTAGCCGTATGGCAATGTTCATACGGCTGTTGAGTTTCCGTATCGTGTAGGGAAGGGAAAAAGGACACCATAGTAAGACTGCCTTCCTTGTGATATACCTTCCCTTTATTTGAGAGATAGGGAAGGGATGCCCTGCCGGCCTGCCCCATAATGCTTGGCCTAAACGTAGGGTGGGAAAGGTGAGTGATAGAAGTCTAAACAGGTGATTTCTTCTAGCTAGGGGCTTAATGCGTCTTTTCCATGTACCGAATCATTTTTTGACCTACGGTTAAATCATGTTTCTCGCTAGACCCTAGCATAGACCAACCAGCAAATTTCCCAACTAGAGCACCGTCTTATATAATTGGAATTGTCAATCACTCACTGGACAGTCAACACTGATTAATAAATTTGCCGCGGAATTTAATTTTTTAATGAGTTACGCATTATAGCCAAACCGTTTATCTCAATTCTGAAACATACAGTTTCCTTTTCTTATTTCCGTCCTTTCCTTTTCATTCTCATACTCTCTCGGAAAAAAGAAAAAGAAAAATGGGATCTCTACCACAATCATCATCCGCATACGATCTCTCATTCTATACCAATTCCTCCTCCGAAGAATCATCAGTAAACCCAAAAGATTTACGACTTCTCTTCGAATCACAACAAAAATACCTAAACTACTTTTTCCAAAACCTGGATTTATCACAAACCTTAACATTTACACAAACCTTGTTAAATTCAAAAGGAACCATCTTCTTCAGCGGTGTTGGTAAATCAGGATTTGTATCACAAAAGATCTCACAAACCTTAGTTTCGTTAGGTATTAGATCTAGTTTCTTATCACCAACAGATGCATTACATGGAGATATAGGTATCTTATCAAGATCTGATATTCTTGTGTTATTTAGTAAATCTGGTAATACTGAAGAATTAATGAAACTAGTACCTTGTGCCAAAGCTAAAGGAGCCTATTTGATTTCTGTTACTAGTTATAAAGGGAATTTGTTATCCGCTGTTTGTGATTTTAATGTACATTTACCTTTGGAGAGGGAGTTATGTCCTTTTGATTTAGCTCCTGTTACCAGTACGGCCATTCAAATGGTTTTTGGTGATACGGTTGCGATTGCCTTGATGAGTGCTAAGAATTTGTCTAGAGATGAATATGCTGCTAATCATCCTGCTGGAAGGATTGGGAAAAGCCTCATTTTTAAGGTTTGAGGGTTTTCTAATTATCAATATTTAATTATTTTGTTTGTATTGAATCTGTGTTTCGTTGGAATAAATGAATTGTAGATAATTTAGATCTGTTTCTCTCATCACATAGGAATTAGAAGTAGGGATGAGAAAAATTATCTTGTTGTTGTGTATGGGTATTAATAATTGAAGGTAAAGCAATACATAATTGCTCAGTTATTAGATTTCATTCTAATTGTTCACGAACAACGCTATAAGACTGAGATAATGTGTGTGTCGATTAAATAGAAAGTTATTAGAGTTCTTGTCAACGGTTAACGAACAACATTATTGACTCGAGATAGTGTGTTCATTGCTAAAGGTTATTGGACAACATTGTTGAATTGATAACTCACGTGTTGATTTTGTAGAAAATTATTAGAGTTCGTGCTAAATTGTCTATGGTTAACGAACTATACTATATAACTGACAATTCATGTGTGGGTTATGTAGAAAGTTATTAGAGTTCGTTCCAACAGATAACGGACACAGGAAAAAGATTCTGTTTAATTATGTTGATAGAAAGATATTGGGTATCTTTATGTCATTAAGACATGATTAGAAGGGTGATATCGAGTTTTTCAATTTGAAGGATCGTATTGAATGGGTTACTCAAGGTTTCATTCCTCGGATAGTACTGATTTGTGAAAATTCAGGAATTAAATCAAAATTTTCCTATTCGGTCAGTTCGGTTTTTATCATGCTAAATGATTCAAATCATTCTGTTAACTATTGGTTCACTCATAACTGAAAAAGACTTTATTTGCTGAATTCAATGTAAAGTTATGTTTGGGTAACCACTGGTTTTTGTTTCCATAGATTACAGTTCTATGGACGTAGATGATACCCATTCCTTCGGATAATGAAGATTTGATTTAGTGGACCATTTAATTGTTGTATAGGTCAAGGATGTTATGAAGAAGCAAGAAGAACTTCCATTATGCAAGGAAAATGATATGATAATGGATCAACTCGTGGAACTTACGAGTAAAGGATGTGGCTGTTTACTAGTTATCGATTTACTTAACACCATCTAGTCGGCACATTCACTGATGGAGATTTGCGGCGAACACTCAAAGCCAGTGGTGAAGGTATCTTCAAGCTTACGGTTGGGCAAATGTGCAACAGGTAAAGACACATTGGTTCTTATTTTTTTGTGAACTTAAGATATGTTCTGCCTTTTCATAAACGCATATAACTATCCTTTGATGTTCAGAAACCCCAGAATTATCGATCCAGAGGCGATGGCAGTGGAAGCAATGCAGAAGATGGAATCTCCACCATCGCCGGTGCAGTTTCTGCCGGTCGTTAATCATCAGAATGTTGTAATTGGTATCATCACATTGCATGGATTAGTCTCAGCAGGTCTGTAAACACTGTACCCAGATCCTATTATGGTTTGTTCTAAATTTTTTTATTCTTTGTGTATTTATCTCCCTAATGTGAATGGGGATCTGTTATCCTAAGTTACTTTACTAGCTTATAAAGAATTTGAAAAACATATCTGCAAGATTGTATTGATATTTAACAATAGATGTTGATTGCTCTATTGTCTTTATGTAAGTTAAATCTCACACTAAAATTTTCAGTAAAATATTGGGATAGTTAGTATAAACTGGTGTGTAAAAGTGAATTGATAGTGAACAGATTTTGTTGCACAAGAATTAAGCCATGATTTTTATTGTGTAAGAGTGTTTGTCATTATTGGATCGATATTCCCTTAGATTTATAAAATTTCACTTTGAAACTGCGACATATAGAGTAAGCTTGGTAATGAACAGGTTATGGCAGTGCTAGGTTAAGCCATACTTTATTTTTATTGATGTAAGAGTGTCTATATTCATGTAAATCCAAAGAACTTTCTCAAAGACTCTGATAGATAGAATGAACTTGGTAATGAACAGGCTATGGTAACTTAAATACGTACGGAAGTGTGTGTCATCATATGCTTATATAATGTGAATTCCTGAAATTTTGCTGAAAAACTGTGGTAGGTAGAAAGATCATGATAGTGAACAGGTTGTGTTACCAAAAAGGCTAGCCATAAGTCATTTCTTTCAATGCATGAGTATGTATCGTCGTTGGATGCATTTTTGTGCAGATTCACTGAATGTTTTTAAAAACGGTGATTGGTGGATTTTTTTGTCACAATAACTTGATAGCGAATAAGCGATAATTTGTTTTGGTTACCTGTGTGTGTCATCACTGGATATTGGGTCATGGAATTTTTGCTTGAAAGCTGCGACCACCTAGCATTCCAGCTTTTATGTCATCAGCTTTCCCGCTTCTCTAGTGTAGCAGCGTACTCAAATGGTATTTGTCAATATCATTGATACAGCCCGATACCTGATGCCAGATACTATGAACTATGATTAGAAATAGATTTATGCGCATATAAAACCCATATAGAGAAGAAAAAAAAATCCGAATAGGGCGACAAGATCGAATCATTTAGCTTTTTTAGCTATTCATTCCAACCAATGATAACTACGTATCGTTATCAGCAAAATTAAGTGCGACTATTCCAAACAAACTCAGCAACCATAAGGCAATGTTTCCATGAAATCTATTATTGGAACCAAAGCCTGAGAGTTAAGTCTATCTCTGGGTCTTCAGATCCTCTACTGACATCACTCCTGTGAACAGTAATATTCTTATCTGGCTGGTTATCAGCTTGAGGTGGAAGACCCTCATCTGCAACTCGCCTCTCTGGCTGATCTGATAGTGGCAGTACAGGAACATTTTGTCCGGTAACTGCTGGAGAGTTTCCCAGATGGTTGAAAACATTTCCTGCATTTGGTGCTGGTCTACGAAGCAGTGCAATTCTTGAGGCATCAATTTTCCCTGCTGTTTCCATCCTATTCTGCACACGCATTTGCTGGTACGCATTAGCTTGAGGTGGAAGACCCTCTGCAACTCTCTCTGGCCTATCTGATAGTGGCAGTACAGGAGCATTTTGTGGGCCTTCCACATTTTGTATGTTAACTGCTGGAGAGTCTCCTCCACGGATGAAAGCATTTCCTGCATTTGGTGCTAGTGTACGAAGCAGTCCAATCCTTGAGGCATCAATTTGCGCTGGTCTTTCCATCCTATCCTGTGCATGAATTTGCTGGTACAAATGATATGCAGCATGCTGTGCAGCACGCTCTGCAACACTCCGGGTCCTTGCAGCGCCAATTCGATCGCGCTCATGTGAATCCAAGTGCATCCAGTACGAGATCATGGTAGAAAAGCGCTCATGACAGACACGGCATTCATAAAGATTTTCATCATTTTATTGCTCTGATTGCCTGCTTTGATGAGATCTCCTGCTAGACTCCATATTAGCACACACCTTAAATAAAACCAACGAAATACAAATGAAGACTGGGACTCGGACTAAGACTCTAGGAATCAGTATTTCCCATCTTTTGCCACATTTGGATTTATAGTGGGAAGATCAGGATACACCATAGCTTGGTTCAGATCTGCTCCAATGGCTTAGTTGTTGGATATAACACGTTGCATATCAAACGGTCACTAATTCTCGGTTAATTTCCATGATGTCAATTCTAACATGACCCAGGGATTTCCATACCTATGGTTTGTTATTGTAATCTCTCATTGATTACAGACAGATGCATTCTGAGATCTATGTGCTGCTCAAAAATGGTAATGTAATCAAGTGCATGACAAATTCAATTAAATTTTATGTAGACTTGCCAAAATGGCTATACATGGATTCTCACCTAACTTGTTTGGGCTTTCTTATATATCCTTTGAGATATCTCTCTTCAATTTGCCTCCAAAACTAATTCAAAAACTTCATTGCAATAAAAACTGCATTCAAATGCATTCGTGTAAATGTTTATTGACAACGAGAATTCTGATCCGGTTAGTTTTTTGTATTCATTGCTAGCAAAAGTTTAGAAGGTGTGTGAATCTTGCTTATAACAGTATAAGACATATTTTGTAAGAACCGTCATTTGGGGCATACCCAAAATTTTTGGGGCATACGGAGTTATTATGCCATCCCATGGAAGATGATAAGGGGTGTCTCAGTGATGTTGAAGTTACTATAATGCCCTTATATAAGTTAAATTACTTTATTATCCTTCAACTAAATTATATTCAAATCCTAAAACCCCACTAATTAACCCATCCATTAATTAATTAACCTCCCACTAATTAACCGTTACCCACTTAATTACTCCACTAATTAATCCATTTAATTAAAAAACTTAAACTCTTTCCAAAATCAAAATTCTTATTTCCTCTAGTCCTCCCTCTTTAAGAAGAACAACCCAACTCTTCATTTTCTTCTCAAAATCAAAATCGTTGATTCACAATCCGGAAATTGCTTCTATAGCAACTCAATTTAGGGTTTTAGGAAAAGATAGAGTTGAAGAGGATAGTGGACCAATTGGTGTTGGAGAGCGACAATTAGCCTCTGATTCTTTAAAATTGCACATTGAAAGGTAATTCCAACAAACCCATAAATTGTTTTTATTGGTATTTGATTTATACATTGAGATGTATTTGATAATCTTCGTCATTTTGGTAGTTACAGAGTCGTAATTTATTTTCTTCAGAAGAAGAACAGTTCGGCTTAAAAATAGTTTTACTTTGAATTTCGAATCAACCGAACCTACATGTTTGGCTTATAAATTTTTTTGCCTTTATTAGCCGAACCTAAATACCAAAAGTTGTTAATCCATTTCGCTATGTTCGGCTCATTTTGATAAATATAGTGTGTGCCGAACTTTACTCTGTGTATGGGTGTGACATTTTGCAAACTTGTTCATCTATGGGTTACTTATCACCTTGTTTAGTCGAATAATTTTTTTTTTAAAGGTGTATCATTTGTTTTAGCACCCATCCTGGAAAATTTAAAGAGAAACTTAAAAGGAAAAAAAATGGAAGTAACTCCTTCTAATTCTAAAACTCCCAAACCTCGAGGCGGTGCCACCAAGAACTTGCATGCAGGGAAAAGGGGAACTGACACGAGTGGCTCTTGCTCGTAGAACAAGAGGATGATAATGGTGAAGATAAGGGTGTAGTAGGAAGTGATGATAAAGATGGTGGTGGAGGGGGAGGAGGGGATGATGAAGATGGTGGTGATAGCGAAGCTCTAACTTAATTTTTCTTCTCTAAATCGATGCATGTGTTTTAGGGCTTTGGATGTCTTTTTTATGATGCGGAAGATAACATGAATGATAGAATGTGGTGTAAGACATGATAAAGATTGAAAGGTCCCTTCTTAGGGATTTTCTTATATAAAGCTCTCAAAGTTAGGCTTTAGAATCCTACCGAAACCGTATTTCCTTGAGATAAAAGTCAATTTGCATCAAAAATGTCCCAGAACAGTGTCAGGTTCGGCTAATACCTTTCCAACCTTTCTCGGCCGAACCTGACAAGTGAATTTTACCCCAGGTGGTTGTCAGGTTCGGCTGGCTCGATTAGATTACTTTCAAGCCGAACTTATCTCTGTAAACACTTCGAAAATATTGATTTGTATGCTCCAGGTTCGGCGAACTCGTGATGATGAGTTATCAGCCGAACTTATCTCTGTACACTCAAGTTTTTAGATTTTGTTTTGGCCATAACTTCTTCGTCCTATGTCGGAATGACCTCATTTTTTTGCGTTGTTTTCATCTTTTCATTCTCTTGAAGATGACGATAGTATCTACTTGATTTGAATTAGTTTAATTTGGACCTTGGTATTCTCCATTAGTTGGCTTCACTTTCTTTTGGTTAATTCATCCCAACAAAGGCTGCATAATAGAAAACAAATGTAATAAAAGTAATATGCAAGAATAATAACTAACCAAAGTATTGAATTGACACTATAAACATGTAAATTGTGCACCTATCAAAAATACAAAAACATGTTCGGCTAATTAAAAAAGCACATTGGTTAGCCGAACTTCTAACTTGTAAGTTGGCGCAAAATATACAAAATAGAAGTTCGGCTAACAAATATTGTGTTTCGAATGAGCCGAACTGTTCATATATCCCTGCATTCTCGTGTTTTCTTTGATTAGGTTCGGCTAGTAACTAATAGCCGAACTATTCATCATAAGTAGGTTCAGCTGATAATTTAAGACGAACCTAACACTGGACAACCGAGCTTCTTGTAAAAATTCAATCTTTTGAATAATTTAGCCTGCAAATGGATATTAAACATCATCTTCCACATTTATCAACAATCACAACGATCTCGAAAAGAAAAAGTAAGGGTTGTTTTTCTCTTCTTCATCATCTTCTTCTTCTTCTTCTATAATAACCCAATCAATCTCTCTAAAAATTACTCTCCTAAATTAACACTAACACCAAGTCTAATCATTAACAACTAATCATTCAAATTAATAATAACTAAACACTAATCATTTAAGGGTATTTTTGCCTTTACAAAGAAAAGAAAATAAGATGAGAATTAATGAAGTTTGTGAAAAAAAAAAAAAAAAAAAAAAAAATATTGAGTTTATCGTTTTATTGTCAAAAAAAAAAAAAAAAAAAAAAAAAAAAAGTTTGTAGTTTATTTTCTCGTGTCTAGTTACCACAAAGTTAAAAAAAAAAAAAAAAAAAAAAAAAAATTCAAGTTTTTGTAAAGTTCAAGTTCATCATCAACGTGATTGAAGACCGAAGACCGAAGATTGGAAGACGTTTCTATGGTTTCTTATGAAAGTGCCGACATGAGTGAGTACTCCCACCCCCTTACTAATGGTTGATTTTCCCTTCTTAGAGATCATTAGAAAAAGATTCTTTTTGTCCACAACGTGATTTATTTTGTTATCCTTCTTAGTTGGATTTTCTCTTTATTCCGCCTCGCACACATGAGAGACTAAAAAGCGATCTTTTTGAGTGCAATTATCATAAAACCCTAATGGTGAAATGATCACAAGAATCCGAATTCTTTCATATGGTATGGTTCGGCTTCGATACAAATATGCAGAAACTCTATGTCCTCATAGCTTCTTTTTAGGGACACCTAGGGGTTTAAAGGCTTATGCATACGCTAAATGCATTCGAGAGATTGGTATAGTTAGGATTTCTTAAATTCTCGATTTTTACTTGAGGACAAGTAAAATTCAGGTTTGGGGGTATTTGATGAGTGCCAAATAGCATATTTATACACCTTTTTATTGGCATGTTACTCATCTTTTTGCGCTTATAAATCGATATTATCCCGGATTTCGTGTTTTCTTTGTTTTCAAGAATAAATATTTGTTTTAATTAATTTTGTATTTTTAGGTACTAAATAAAGTCCTGAGAATCGAGGAGCCAAAGAGCGAAGAATTGGAGTCGAGCATCTATAATTGATTGTAACCCAGACAAGTAGCAACTCATCTCAAGACATGGGCTTGAGATAGACCGAACCCGATCCGAGCCCGTGCACTCCAAGCCGACAGATTTCGATCTTCTACATCCAACGGAGCCCCTCACTATACATCTTTTGATTGTAAAAAGATCACTCAATACCAACCTTTTGAATCAATTCATCGACACTTTGCTCGTGCCCGCTCAACACCCTATCTACCTAACCCTAAATGGATATCTCGCAAAAACCCTACCCAAACATACCTCCACCTCCTTCTTCCACATCATTTTGCGAGCCATCACTATTTATCACCACTCTCTCCCTTATTTATCTTTTTATAGCTTCTATTCAACCTAGAAGCTAGATTAAAGATAAATAGGGTTAGGGTTTCATCACCAACCACCCCGCATGTTCGATTCGGAAGACAGAGATGATTGAGTAGAGCCATCAAAAGAAAAGTTTATTTCATTTTTAATTGATGTTTTATCAAGAACTAGGTTTGGGGTTTGTGTTGGTATAAATCGAGAAATTAGTCCCGGATTTCTTCTTAGTTTCAATTTCATCGTTTTTGTTGTTTTAATGGTTTGTTAGGGTTTCAATGAAACCCTAATTCTCGTATGATTTCAACTTTATGTGAAGTATTCTTGCATGCTTAAATTATAAATTTGTGTTTAATCATAGTAAGGTTTTTCTCTCACAATGGAATCCATTGTAGTTAATAACTACTTTGAGTGTGCTTTGCACTCAATTTTTAGACCAAATGTTGAACTAGTTGTACTTAATTAGACAACTAGTCCTAAATTAACACTTTGAACACGGGGAGAGATAGGTGGTGGAATTGAAGCCCTATCTTTCACAGGACAACAAATCCTTAACAGTTAATCATACAATAGGAGTTAATCATTCATTCTCTTATCATTGTCTTAAGTTTAGGTTCTCTTCATACACATTTACTAAACTCAAACCTCATAATTATGTTACATCTCATTTAAGGCACCACAAGTCTCTCGTGGTTCGACCTGCAATGAAAAATGGCTGGATAGGGGCACTCTCGAAACACTATTTCCAACCCCGTTTTTGTCCTATTCAATATGCCCCAAAATTTTTGGGTATGCCCCAAATTACGGTTCTTTGTAAAGTGTCACTTGTATGGAACAAACTAAAGTTTTCTGATAGTGTTTGAACTTTTTACCACCGTACCGGGCTGCTATAAGAGCATCTCCAATGGTGTATGGATATTTATCCCATGTGGAGACCTAAAAAAGAGGTATTTAACAACATAGAATCAAATAATTATTTTGGTTTTGATAAGCCTCTCCAGTGGTAGTTGTATTCCTACCTATTTTGAAACACTTGTCACTTATTTGTAGAAAGTTAATCCACAAAATCTAACAAAATAAATAAAATAAAAACATATAGTGATGACGTGGGTATGGATGAGAGTCTCTAAAAACCCATACTCTCTTCCAAACTCAAACTTCCACGTCAGATTAAATTTTTAATATCCAACTATCACTGGAGAGGTTTTTTTTGTTTAGAGTTTCTAAAATCCTAGGTGACTTCAATATTTTTAGAGACCCATATTCCATTGGAGATGCTCTAAGACCAGCTAAACTTCATCTGGCTAATTAGAAAAATGTTCCAAAATAGGAAAAATATGAAACTCTTAGAAACAAATCTTTGGACTTTTTAAAGAAAAATCTACGAAACAAAATATTAACTGCACCTGAAAATTGAATGTGCGTCTTTGCTCTTTAGTAAGAGATCTTAGTGACAATATAATTTATCACCATTTGGAGTATATTTAGCTATGATGCACCGATACTGATACGGTGACACTGATACGGGGATTCGTCAATTTTCATAAAATGGGGATACGGGATACGGTGGGATACATGTATTTATTAAAAAAAAAAAGGGAAAATTATCTATATACCCCTAATAGGAGACCCTTTGCAAAAATACCCTTATGAACTTTACAAATACCCCTAAGCCTAATACATTACTAAAATACCCTCTTTTATATAGTGAATATACAAAATCACCACCACCACTATTCAAAAAAATTTATAATGCCCACACCACTGTCCACCGCCAACCACCACCACTGTCCACCGCCTACCACCACCACCGACGACCACCACCACTAACCACCACCACCGACGACCACCACCACCACCGACCACCACCACCGCTGATGGACGCATTTATGTGTCTATTTTAGTCTCAATTCTCTGTAATGTTAGTACTCGATTTTGCGCTTATTTTGGTATTTTATGTCTTTGTAGGTGTTTTTGGAGAAATAAACTTTTGCGGGAAAATTGGCTCGAAAAGTGGTATTTGCGCTCGTGGGAGAAAATTACTATTCAGATCCTCACTATGGATAAGGGGTACCCAAATTACTAAGGGGCACCCTCAGGACACCCCAAGGCAGCTGTTATAGGCACCCCCACTCTGGATAGGGGCGCCTCATCTTCAACAATTCAAATATAAAAAAGGGCGGGAAATATGTTACAGCGTCAACAGGTTTAGGGTTCGATTTCTGGCCAACTTTTTAGGAGATTCAATCGGAGAAGTTCATTGGTCCGGACTTGAATGAAGTAAACAGGCCTGGTATGCTTGATTAAATCAAGAAACTTGGGCTGGATAATCCGGATTTCTTTTAACAGGGGAGAATAATATCGGGTTCTCTGTTTTGTGTTTTGGGAGAGAATTTAATGGAGATTCTGTCGGGGTTTCGGATGGATTTGGATCGGTATTGATTTGTGGAGTGAAAACAGGCTTAGTAACGGGCATTGGTTCGATGGAGAAAGGTGTTTCACGCAAACAGGGAGGTGGATGTATTCTCGGGATTTTGGATTGGAAGTTTTGTGCAGTTTAGGAAAGAATATCTTCCATGATTCAGTTATTCAATCTTTGGAAAGAGTCTTGAACAACTCAAACTCTAGATGACGCGTGAAGCAACAGAGAAGAAAGGAAAGAAAAAGCCGTAACTTGGAGTAGAGGTAAAGAAAATATGGTGAGATTTTATCGACCATTCTTGGCCCTGTTGCCTATATATAGGTGCGGGGAGATTCATAAGGGAGTGTCGAGACTTTGGGGAGCCAACAGAGGGCTCAGGAACGAAGAACAATAATTGCAGAGAAGTTCTTTGCTGCTGCTGAAGAAGAAAGGGACGAAGAACAATAGACCAAGTTGGACAGTCGCAGAAACCGTGACCTATAGTTTCAAATTCTAAAGCTTTGCAACAATTTTCCAACAATTTTCCAACAACTATTTTCAGTTTGCAACAGCTCTGTTAGGGTTCTTTGTAATGAGTGAGTTACAGAACAATTATATCTCATTACAAACTCGATTTTTCTTCAATAAAACACCTATTCAGCCATGCGTTATTATTTTGAGCGTGTTTTTGATATGAGGAGCTAAACCCCAACACCGGGATGACGGAGGAAGCCATATTTCATGCGTGTGGTAATTATATTTAATTCTTTCATGACTTTTTGCATGGATTGTTAATTGTTTTATGGTTTTTATTGAATGGTTGTGATTTCAATTGATGGGTTATACTTAGGTTAAGTCTTTTGATATCCCATGCTTTAGATATACAGTCGTTGCTTTTCAAAAGTCTACCTTGGCAAAACATAGAGTCAATATTTTATTATTATTTGAGCTATAATTGTCTAGAATAAATATATGAATCGCATGAATGAATTTTATGGTGGAATCCGAAGTCCCAGTTCTCTCGATATCGTGACAACTTTTGTGTATATATTTTCTTTGTTTTTAGTATTTTCTGAAACCAAATCTTTACAAGTCTGAGTGAACGACAACCTTTACTACCATTTTCTACAACAACATAAAATCACATCAACCGCCAACCACCACCACTGTCCACCACCACCACCAACCACCGCCGCCGCTAACGAACACCACCACTGTCCACTACCACCGCCGCCGCCAACAACCGACACCCACCGCCGCCGCCAACCATCACCGCCGTCAACCACCATCGCCGCCGCCAACCACCACCACCATGTGGAGTCAACTTGCTGAAGTTGTGTCCATATCGGAGGCAACTAGCTCAAGTTGTCTTCAACAATAAAGGCAACTAGCACAAAGTTGTCTTCAAAAAGTGAAAGCAACTAGCCTAAGTTGTCTCCATACATGGAGGCAACTTGCACAAGTTGTCTAAAAAAAAAAAAAAATTATACAAAAATAAGTGAACCTAGTGTGAATCGAACACACATCTTCTGACATATAGTCAGTTCTGCTACCATTGCACCACAGGTTCGCCACACCAACAGTGTTCAACCAACAATTCAAACAACCACCATACAACACCACACCCTCCATCTTTGCTACTGCAACTCTACCTGTAACAGCTTCATGACCACAACCGTCTATGCACACTTGCAACATGAGCCAATAGCTGCAGTCACTTCCATGCCCCTACTCAAACACCATCAACAACACACAAGCAAAGAACAACTTCTTGTTCTCGTTTCAATGCTCGGATTCATATTGAGTTCCTTCTAAACTTCCTAAGCATTCATCTACTCTCTTGACTTTAAAGCATGAGCACCAAGAAGACAACCATTATCAAGCAACTCAACACAACATTGTGTTACCATTGCACCACAAATTCGTCACAAATACTCTAAGATATATGTATAAGATAATTTCAGATGAATAAATGGACCCAAAAACATAACCAAGTTGCCTCCGAACTGGAATCAACTAGCTAAAGTTACCTCCAATCTGGAATCAACTAGCTCAAGTTGCCTCCAAAAGTGAAAGCAACTTGGTCAAGTTGTCTTCAAAGTTGGAAGCAACTAGCACAAGGTGCCTCAAATCTGGAATCAAATTGTCCCCAAAATCTAGCTCAACAAACCTGCAATATCATCTTCTCATCCTCTTAACATCAACATCACCAATGCAAGGCCATCAACCACATCTCCTAACTGCAGTTGCATTGTAACCTCAACAAACCCATCAGTAGCACGCATTCCATCATTGCACCAAACACTCATCACTATAATCACTTTATGTCACATCACTTCATTCCACATTCCATTCTCTCAAATCTGTACTGCAAGATAACCCTGCACACCCATTAAAAGCATCACTGTAACAGCTGCAACAAGGTTGCCTCGATCCATTGTCGTTGCATTTCATTTTAGCTCCAGCCAGCAACAACTTGAAGCACAAATACAAACTCCTCATAAAGCACCATTCTCTGCAGCTGCCTTTCTCAAATCCACCAACTATTCTTTCTCCATCCACTGAAGTTGAACACATCTGCTCATTTACAGCTGCACCTTCAAGAATCTCAACTCTAACACATCAGAATTATCCTCCTTTCTTGTTCTGAACCTTACCAGCTGCACCGTCTCCGCTTCTTTGTTGACTGCAACATCTCTGTACAACACACACATCACCTGCAATTGCAATTGCAAACAAGACGACCACCTAACTGAGTTGCACTTGAACACAGCTGCATTCCCTTGAGCATCAGCAACAATTTATGATTCTCTCCATTGACAGCAACAACAAGACACCTTATGCATCATCTTAGCGCAAACTGCAATCAACCATTACAACCACCACTACCCTAGTCATCTTAGCGCAAACTGCAATCAACCATTACGACCGAAGATCTCTTCTAAGGAGTGCAAAGCATGAAATATCAAACCCTAACATAAATCTACCAGTCATTAAATTTCTACCACCCTCTCAAGCTTCTCTTGCATTCACAGTCATCAACAGATCCACAATCAAATTCATGCCTTTCACTTCCCATCAGCAGCAGCTTGCCATCTTCTAAATCTCAAACCAATTCATCCACCAACGGATGTATTTCCTTCTTTGATTCTTTCTAAATCCTTCTCACAATCTGAATCATCTCTCCAACCTCCATCAAACCCCGATTTCAACAGACTCCCATATAGCTATGTCATTTCTGCTTCAACTCACCCCCTCACTTCATTCAACTCAATCCCTGACTTCATACCATTGCACCACAAATTCGGATCAAACACAACCACCAATATGTACTGAAAATTAATGTACCAATAACACCATCAGTAGCTTCAAACCCCTAACCCTAGCTTCACTGATTTAACCACCACCACCAGAAACTAATTTAGATAAATCAACAAATCTCGAGCTCAAATTGAACCTTACCAGTTTCAGAATCAACAAATCTCGAGCTCAAACCATCGAATCCGAATCTTTAACTAAAAACCCAACCAAAATCTGCATCTCAACTTGAAATTACTGAATCGAAAATAAAAAAATCAAATCGATCTCTGAAACTGTTTTGAAGTCGAACACAAATCATGGAAAATCTGCTGATACTAGTGGCGGAGCTAACGGAGGTGGTGGTGCTAGTTGTGGTGGCGGTGATAGATCTTGGTAATGGTAGGGGCGACGGAGATGATGGAGGTGGGAGTGATGAGTTTTTTTCTTCTTCTGTTATTAGAAATGAAGAAGAACGAAGGAAGAAAGGCTAAAAGAGGGATTATGGTTATTAGGTTTTTAAAGAAAATTTCAATTATGCCATCAAGGGTGTTTGTAAAGATTCAAAAGGGTATTTGTGCATGACCCATGGATAGTAGGGGCATAAATAACATTCCCACAAAAAAAAATTAATATAATAATAATTCATTCTACTAAAAAATCATAAAATAAAAAAATCCGATAGTAACTATTTTGAATATAAAGAATATTAAAGTGAGCAAACATTAAATTTTCACCATTTTGGGTTTCAGTCTTACAGTAAAACTTCGAGAAATTAATAGTCTTGGGACTGCTAAATTCTATCAATTTAGTATTAATTTATCGATAAATTAATAAATTATTATTAAATCGAAACAAACCAAATTTAACTTTAAATTTATAAAATAAGCGTGTAGTATCAAATATCTAGATATTTAATTTGCAATTCAAATTGTTTTCTAATTATTTTATGGCATATTATATGTATAAATGTATATATTTTAATGTTAAAATTAAAACAAGAAAAAAAACACAATAAAATCATTTCAAAACTTCTCATAGTAGTACAGATGAAGTTCAATATATTATAAATGCGTACAAAATCAAATAATCGGTAGATGTCTATTTTAATAAGCATCGTAATATAATGCTATCACACTGATTATTAATTTATATATTAGTTGGGCCCTATTGGAAGCTTAATTTTTTTATTATCTTATAAATTTAGCGAGGTTATTAATTTAGCACATTGGCCCATGTTGGGACTGGAAAAAAATATTATCTTAGCGAAGTTATTAATTTATCGCGGATTAATTTAACGAAGTTCTACTGTACTTATGTTAATTGAATGGGTAAAATCATATGTACTTCGATTTATCTCTAAACAACATGAAGAACATAATTGCCCAATAAGCCTAAAAGCTAGATTATTCTAACACTGTTTTTTTTTTTTTTTAGAGCCCCATAAAAATAAATACCAAGTCTTTTTTCTTTATAGTCAACAAGTTATTAGGTTTAGATATAATTATTCGACTAGATAGTAACCCGTGCTTACGCACCGGGTGGTAGCGCTTTTTTGGTCGTTTGTCCGACGGATTTTCTAAGACTTGCACGATAAAATTTTTACTTTGCTTTTAATTTCGTAAGAGCCTGAAAGACTACAACTGGATTTGCTGCGATGCAAAATATTGAATTCTATTTGTGTTAGATATTACTAACTTCCCTACTCTTTTAGAGCAAAAAAATATTTTTTTCTGTACTTTGATATTTCAATCTCCTAAGAAACCCGAAGGATTCCGTTCAAGAAATTTGTACTTTGATATTTCAATCTTCTAAATTAATCTGCAGGCTGAGAACAGATTTGCAATAATGTTAAGGTAAATAAGTTAACAATATTCCATCTAGAAAAACTATTAATTTTCAAGTGGTATCACTCGGATTTTGTTATCTGACAACGTAGCTTTGAACGGTATAGAAGAATAAACGACAGAAAATACAAAAGATTAAGATCAACACCTTATGGTGTGCTTTGATCAGGAAACTATAGTTCATATGTAGGTTCGAACCAACCCAAATAGTTTTGGGAACAAACTACCAAGAATCCCAAAAATGTTCAGAATTGAAGTTATTAACGTTGATCACTTTAGATTGTAAAAAGATGGTCAAGAAAAATGTGATATTTTTTCAACCTTACACTACCACCGACCTTATGATGCTTTGCTTTCCAAACACACTTCCCAAGTAAGTTCTTCAGGTTCTTTCCCTCTTGTCAGTAGAATTTTGTTCTCCAGGAATATGCTAACAAAAGTGTGTGACTTTTTCAACCCATACACCACCACTAACCTTATGATGCTTTGCGTTTGGATCCCAATTCCTAGGTAAGTTCTTCAGGTCCCTTCCCTCTGTCAGTAGAATTTTGTTCTCCTACATACTAACAAAAATATGATACTAAAAGGGAAAAACAATAGCTCTTGGAAGAAAAGCAAACCTGTAGAGAAATAACGTACTGAGCCTTTCAAATGTTGGAATATATATATATATATATATTCCATCCATTGCAGACTCACTCGATTACAGGTGGAGCAATAATTTCACACACTTCTTGTGTTTCTATCGTTAGACCAAATACCTCATCTACAATTCAAAACAACAACATTTCCGATTAATATAGCCAGGTTAGGATTGTTTAGCCTTCAATACATCAAGGACTCGCATTTTAAACCAAATCCTATTTTAATTAACAACAAAAATGCCACTGTAAGTTCCATTTTTCAGATCATAAAAGCCATCCATATTAATTATCATTAGGATACTAAGCAATTCCATCACCCGTACCCACCTAAAAGAAATCTTAAAAATCTTAATATTGGATTGAATGAATGGTAACTGCATAAACGTCCTTTCATAAAAAAGAACTTACCGGTTAGTGCCATAGTGCGCCATGTGACCATTGTTCCTCGTCTTTTCCACAAACACTTAAACTGCATTAGGTTTACTCTCAAAATAACTTAATTTCAACACAATTCTATCTTCTAAAAAATCAGTACAATGCTACGACTGTTGTACATTGAATTCAAGACGTGACAATATTAATCTTTTTTGATTTCAAATAGAACTTTATCCGAAATGAGAATCTGGACGACGAAAGAGTGAAAGGAAAAGATATAGTTACCTGCTGCATTATATCAAACGCTATAACAAAAAAAAGTGCACCCAATTTTGTAATTAGTAATTGCCCTAAACATATCAACTGAAGGAATAGAAAAACCCACCTAAAGATTAATACAATGGAATTGAAATATGCTAATCAGAAGTAAAAACAAAACGGAAAAATCTAAAACAAAACAAAATTTAGTTTGAAATATCCAACCTTGTAGGTGAAGTGAAGATTCTTTTTATGGATAAATAGTGCGTGTGAATTGATTCAGAAAGAAGATGTTGAGCAATAAGATAACGACCGAAAATGGGATTTAGTTTTAACCATGGATTTCTTTTCTGGACATGTAAAGAGAGTGGTTGATAAAGTGGGGGGTTATTTTCACATTCTTTACCTGTAGGTGAAGTGAACCTTTCTTTAAAAGATTCAATGAAGATGATGAATTTTTTGGAACCATAAAGAGATTCAAGAGAGGGGCGATTTCTTGAGAAGTTGAATTGCCAACTAACTATAATTCATGAAAGAAAGAAGATGTTGAGCATAATAAGATAACATAATGGATAATTGTTTTCTAATTTGACGGTGATTAGGTGATGGGGTTGAGAAAATTGAAGAGTTGACAAAATGAAGGGAAGGGATTTAGATTTTTAACCATGGATTTTTTAGACAAGAAGATAAAAGACTAAGAAAGAGATAAACGAATGTGTTATTTTATTAAGTGTGATTGTACCAGAAGCCGTGAACATACATAGCATATGTAAAGAGAGTATTTCCTAAAGGTTTCACGACATTGTGGGTCACGTTATACATGTTATTTTTCAGAGAGTGGTTGATAAAGTGGGGGGTTATTTTCACTGGAAGTTACAGAGTGAGTCGGAGAAATTGGGGTAAATGAGGGCGTAAAGTTGTGAAACACAATTTTGATGCTAATTATGCGGGCTAGAATCAATGAGGGAGCAGTATTTTGGAATACTCTGGCCAGAGTCGTCCACATCAGCTTTTTGTGGGGTCAAAATGAAGGAGGATTGATTATTGAGTTTCAATTATCATCTTGTTGGATATGTTCATGAGTACAAATATCTATAAATATTTAGATTTTATGTATAAATTTATAAATATATAGATTTTGTATAAAAAATAAATGTTAGATTATAGGAAGTATCCCCTCATAGAGTATCTGAGAGGTATCCCGGAGTATCCCCTACCCTTTTTGTAATTAAAAAAAGGTGACACTTTAAATGGAGTATCTGATACGTATCCCCAAGTATCCGATATTGATATGGGGCCGATACGGATACGTCACCAATTTTGAAGTATCCGTGCTTCATAGATATTTAGTAAGAGATCTTAGTGACAATCTTCATTAATTAAATGAAAATCATGGAATTGTATTGTATTATGCTTATAAAACTGGAAACAAAAACGATAGACATTGAGCATAAGTATTTGTTATGGGAAGAAATAATAGGGCGTTTGTATATTAATATTATTATGCGACCCTCTAAACCTCAACGAGGGCTAGCTGTAACTAAATAAACCAGAAACCCCTCTGCAAAAGACAAGAGAGAGGTAACTCAGGTAAGGCAAAGTTGTTTGAGGATTGAGCCTTGATAGTGGACTCTCTCATCTCCTTTAAAAACCAAAACAAAACAGTACTCAGTACATTAAGTTGTTTAAAAACCAACACTTGTAACGATGTATATTTCAAATATGGCTCTCTTCGAAGTAAAAAATCCTTTTGAGGTTTAAAATCTTGCAATATAGTAAGCGTAGTAGCTCTAGTTATATACCCTTTGGCTAAATCTAAAAGTCCGTGTTATATTACTTGTAAATTCAATGAAGCACCGCAATTTTACCGTTAAATAACTATGTTTATACATAGTTTGGCCTCTTTTCGATCTTTAGAACTTTTCTTAAATAAGTAATGCTAATTGGGCCGACCGACCGGAGGGCCCGAAGGGCCCGTAGGGAGGGAGTCCTTTTTGTGACCACTTTTTTGTCAATTGAAACCTAACGAGATTGTTCAATTTCACAAAAAGATTAGAGAATTCCGTCCGGAATTTTTTTGGTTACTTTTTCCTTGGACGGAAGTATCCTCTGAGTGGAAAAGAAAATACCACTATATCCCTTACCATTCGTCGTTTAACATCAACACCACCGTAACGAGCTCCACCAATAAAACCACCGCCACCACCAAATGCATACACCATTAATCGTCGCCACCATTTACTATCACCGTATACCATCACTGAGGCCACCACCGTCGCTACTACTATCACCGCTACACAACAGCACTACCAGATTCATAACAACCACGGGAGCAAAACCGCCACCAACATAAGCAGTGACCATAATTGCTGTTAGCATAACCAGCACCACCTTCGCTACCAGCACCACCACCAATTTTCATTATGTATTTCAATTTCCCAAATTTTGCTCTCAATTCATACATCAAATTAATACATACTCACCACCACCACCCTCCTCCTCCACCTCCTATATTCTTCGATTTCACAAAAACAAGTTTTCTCTTTCGCAAAAACAAATCCAAATCTCTTCTTTCTTCATCTTCATCACCATGGAAGATTAAGATTATTCCTTCTGTATTTCGAATTTAAAATTCAAAATTGGGTGAATGAATTGCTTACTTTCCAGATTGGTTCAATTGATTACAGCAACAATGCTATCATTCTTTCAATTCACATACAGCACCACCATTCTCTCTCATTCCTTCACCGTTAAAATCATTCATTCCTTCACCACCAACCATCGCCGCCACCACCACCGTAAACAAAGACACAAAATTAAAATCCTAAGATCTGATACTTACTAAACTACAGACTCCATATAATGAAGTTCACCCATTTGAAATACCCATTAACATCAACAGCTAAATTATCAAAAATCAAAACTTGCTTCAAAAAAAAAAAGAAAAAAAAAAATCAAAACTTGCGTTAAACTATAAACAAACTGTTTCTAACAAAAATGAAACATCAGCCATATATACTGATGCTGCTAAGTTGTTTTTAGGTGTGATGCATGTGAATTGTGAAGTTCTTAAAAGAAAATAGATAGCTAGTGTGAACACGGAAATCACGTAAGCATCTTCGTGGTTCACAAACAATCTCCGCATGAATTAAATACACGCATTAGGTTATGAATATCAAATACATAGACATGTGTTGATTCATTGATTCCAAACCCCGCGGGTTTGTCATGATCTCCTCAACATCTCTCCATAATAGATAAAGAGTGAACATATGAATGAGGATATACGAGTGCTAAATGTAAAGGAGACAATGATTTACGTGGTTCAGCACTAAGGCCTACATCCACGGATCTGGGGGTATTCACTATGTAGTCAATGATTACAAGAATAGTCGCAAGACTGTGTTTATCGAACCCATAGGTTGATGTTCATACTTACTTCTCTCTGATCTCAACTATACTCTAGTTCTCTCCTATTCTCTAGTTCTCTCCTCGTGTCCCCCCTTCATATTTGGGAGGGACGTATATATATACAACTAATTTAGGTGGGTCCCTTGGAAAAGAGTTGTTGAGGTCTTATCTTCTTGTGTTCTGTGCATAGTCCGCGGACTTCCTTGTCATTCCGCGTCTTCTAATGTTTCTACGTTCATTACGCCGACTAGCCCCTGCTCTCTCCGTTGGTTATCTGACACGTGCCCCCTGAGCAGCATTAAATGCGAGTGGTTGGGTGGTAGTAACACAAGTATTGTTGGTGTCGAAGCGACTGAGGTTGAAATGACAATGAACCTAAACTAAGGTAAAAGATAGTGACAGAGGAGTACTTGGGTTATCAAATCCACCTCTAGTTCCAGTTATGAGCTTCAACTAAATTGAGAATTCTTGTTCCTAATACAAGTAAAGGAAGTGTGTCAGGCTACCATATACCTAAGGAGTTTCACCAGGTGGATGATCAATTATCAGCTAAAGGTGCTACTCAGAGCATTACATGTCTAGTTAAGCACACATAATCAAAGAAATAGCAATGTCAGTTAAAGCATGAGCTGAAACATACTCAGCACAATGTTATCCTAACTACAATGGATGCTTGACATTCATTGTGAGAGCAGAGCATTGAGATGTTTAAATTGAATTTCTCTTAAACTTTAAGCATGCAAAAACACATCAATTATAGTTGAATAGCAGAACTGTGAACTAGGGTTTCATCTCAAACCCTAGCACTTTGAATTAAAACATCTAAACAACAAGAACAAAACTAAATGAAGCACTGGCTAGCCCAGGCGTAAACCCTAACAAACTCAGTTCACTTCTATTTATACATACACAAACCCCAAACCCTAGTTCTTGATAAAACATCAATTAAAAATGAAATAAACTCTCACCCACTTCTCTGACTCGCGTGATGGCTCTACTCAATCATCTCTGACTTCTGAATCGAACATGCAACGGAGTTGGTGAAAACCCTAAACTCTATTTATCTTTAACCTAGCTTCTAGGTTTGTAAAGAAGCTGTGAAAGAGATAAACAGAGAGAGAGTGATGGCGGTAATGAGGGAGTGGTTGAGTGATGTTGTCTCTGGGTGGAGGTATGGGTGAAGAAGGAGGTGGAGTTGGTGTTGTTGCGAGGCAGAGCGAGAGGCTCGTCGGGTGAGGGAGACGGGAGAGAGGAAGAAGAAAGAGAAAGATGGAAGGGTGAAATGGCTAGGTCGATGGGGGGTATAGGGTAGGGTCATTTCGCTGTGAAGCACGAACATCAACGGACGATGCGACAGCCGAGCGGCGTTGGATGAGGCGGCTATGATCCGAACGGTCGAGGATGGTAGCGGTTTTGAAGCGATTTGGTGTTGCATGGAGCATCAAGAGATGATGTATAGTGATGGAACGACCGTTGGATGTAGCTGAGGGAGATCTCAATGGCTCAGAGTGAGCGGGCTCGGATCCGGGTCATGGGTAGCTCTAGCCCAAGTCTTCCTTGTTGGGTTGTAATCGATTTGCGCGGGGCTTTGGCTATCCGCTCCATAGATGTTTGACTTCAATTCTTCGCTCTTTAGCTCCTCGAGTTTCTCAGGACTTTATTTATTACCTAAAAACACACAATTAATTAATACAAATATTTATTCTTGAAAACAAAGAAAACACAGAACTGGGATAATATCTGATTCTTAAGCACAAAAGATGAGTAAAATGCCAATAAAAAGGTGTATAAATATGCACTATTTGGCACTCATCAAATACCCCCAAACCTGAATTTTACTTGTCCTCAAGTGAAACAAAAATAAGAAATCCTAACTATACCCCTGTCGCAGTCTCTCGAATGCATTTAGCGTATGCACTAAGCCTTTAAACCCCTAGGTGTCCCTAGTGGACGAGTTGTAGTCTCGTGAGGGTTTGCAGAGAGGTGTACCCACAAAACCTTCTCCAACTTGAGTGTAAAAGAGTCTAAAGCATCCTAGAAGCTATGGGTATATAGAGTTTCGCATGCTAGTAATGAAGTTAGAACTATCGAAGAACGCATTCTCATCCTTAAGTCTTTGAGCGAGAAGTAACCATACCATATGAAAGAATTCGGATTCGATTGTGATCATAAGCCTCGACTTCTGCCTCACCATTAGGATTTTATGATAATTGCACTCAAAAAGATCGCTTTTTAGTCTCTCATGTAAAAGGCAGGAATAAAGAGAGAAATCCCGCACACGTTGTAGGTAAGAAGGATAACCTTAGAAATAAAATCACGGAGACTCCACAGTAAATGTGGACAAAAAGAATCTTTCTCTGATGATCTCTAAGAAAGGAAATCAACCATTAGCAAGGGGTGGGAGTACTCACTCACTTCTCACCCGATCGACAATTAATATCACTCTCTCATAAGAAACCATAGAAACGTCTTCAATCTTCGGTCTTCGGTCTTCAAATGTTGATGACGAACTTCTGAACTTTACAAAAACTTGAATAATAATTTTTTTTTTTTTTTTTTATCTAGCATAGTACATGAAACGAAAATAAACACACAATTTTTTTTTTTTATTTTTTTTTTTTTTTTTTTTTTTTAAGTTAAAATAAAACGATAAACTCAATTTTTCACAAACTTCATTAATTCTCATCCTATTTTCTTTCTTTTCTTTGTTGCATAAAAACCTTGGACTATCTCAACTTTTTTTCAATATTACGATTCTGCTCACAGTTCTTTGATGATGATGTGTTTCTATGGGTCTTCTTGATTGAGAGAGAGAATGATGCTAGCGCAAATCGATATTTAGAAGGAGTTTTCATCTTTAGACGTCACCCTCATGATTGACGGAATTAGCACTCAAGAGATCAAAAGTAGTCTTGAAAGTGGTGCGAAGTTGGGTAGCTCACCATTCCTACAGGAATTTACGTAAGGTGACACACACTCTAACGACTTTTCTAGAAAGTTGCAAAAAAAAATGAAGGTTGGTGCCTCACTTGATGTAAAATGGGTAGTCTCCACTATGGGTGATCACAATTCTACTTCCGAATATCTAAACAAAGACACCTAATTCGCCCTCCCGGTATGGTTAAATCCAACTTTAACGCTCTAATCAACTAAGGAACCCGATTGCGTTTTCCGGTACTTCCAAGTTCTGTTATTTGGTCGGAATCTCTATGTAAACATAGCTAAAAGCATGCTAGTGACTCTAAAATCTCTAAAAGTTGGAGGTTTTTACAAAAAGAGTTTTGAATTCTTTTTTTTTTTTTTTTTTTTTTTTTTTTTTTTTTTTTTTTGAAAAGATAAGATAAAAGGCTAAAAACTCTAAATGCAAAAATATGCAAATGCACCCCCAAACCTAAATCAAACATTGTCCTCAATGTGTCTTCATATAGAAAAAATTTAAACAGTCACATACCGAGAGAACTATCTTTGATAAGAGAAAAGGGAAGAGATTACCGGGATGCGGCGGGAGCAAGGTTGAGCTTCATTCGTCAAGGCAAAATCCAACATTCTCAGTGGTGATTATATCGGATTAGCACAAAAAAAAATGCACAAGAAGACTCAACCGATTCAAGAAAGAAAGAAAAAAATAACAAGTCCTACAAAAATTTACTAACAGTCTAAAGAGTTGAGGGCCAACCCAATAGAAAATATGTACAAACATTTAACAAATATATCATGAAAATGGGCTTTGGTTTATATGGGAATTTGGTTTATTGGGCTTTTGGTTTGTTTGGGATTTGGTTTCAATGGGATTCATTTGGTTTTGTTGGGAAAGTTTGGTTTATTTGGGAGGCAGGAGTTCTTTGTGGGCTCAATTTGGTTTGTTTGGGATTTTTTTGTTTGAAGCCCAGGATTTGTGAACTGCACAGCCCAGATGTCTAGCTTATGTGGGCTGAAGGTTGTGTGGTTGCAGCCCAAGTGGTTGTGCAAAGCCTAGGTTGAGTTAGCCCAGTGAAGGTGTTCAGCCCATCAGTGTGGCTTGATTGTGAGCAGCCCAGGTTTGATTCAGTTAGGTGGGCTTAGTCGATTGCACAGCCCAGTTTGGGTGTGCAGAAGTAGAGCCCAGATTGAATGGCCCAGATGGCCAGGCCCAAATGGCCAGGTGAACTGGGTTTCAGTTTGTGATCAGCCCAGGTTGTGGGCTTAAATACGATGCTGGCCAGTAGTGGGCATCTTAGCTGAAAGGAAAATCTGGTGTGTGGGCTTTAGTCTACTACACAGCCCACCAGTGGTACAAGGCTCAGTTTGTGCAACAGCAGTTTATGCAGGCTTGCACAGCAGGCCTCAGTTTAGTGCAGCTTATGCTCTGGTCAAGCTGAGCACAGGGAAAGGTTGGCAAGCTCTCAAAGCTCATGCTGACAGGTTTAAGCTCAACTCTATAAGATGTTTAGCACAGTTTCACTGATGTACATATCAGCATGCTAGCAGTGTGAAGAGTAATGAGACACAGGGCTGAGCTCAGGGTATCAATGGGCACAGAGAAAAGACAATAAGTTCAGCCAATTAACACACAGGGTACACACCAGCATATATTTTAGATTTTCACAGGTTTGCACAAGCTCAGGTGATGGTGGCAAGGTTTGCAACTTGGCTCAAACTTGCAGCTTCAGGGGCTAGCAAGTGAGCAGGGTAGATGGACAAAATTATCATGCCACAGTGTGTCAACTGATTCAGTTTTTAGAGTTTAATGTACCAACAATGCAAGGCAGATAGCTCATTCTAGGTCTCATACAAGGTCAAGCATGCACAAGGGTTACTGACACGGAGGTTATGCTCTCAAGTATGCTCAAGCCACACAAGTATGCTCGGGCCATACAATACTTGTTTCGACACAGTGGTGGTTCAGATAAGATTTCAAACAAAGTATAGCATGCTTAGCACAAAATCGAGCATCATCAACTAGCATTGAACCACTCACATGAATACCATGAATGGCAGGGGATGCTCAGGTTGTCATGCAATATGCAGCTCAGGGGTGATCACCTAGCACAGATCATTTGCACAGATTGTTTGTAAATCAGTTTAAACACAACACAGCACAATAACTCACATCAACACACAACATACAAACACGGGGGTCGGGTCTAGCAAGCAAGCATACATAGAGAGCATAAGGGTTCTGAGCCGCGAGGTTTGTTTTTCACAAGGCGAGATGTGTATAAATTGAACCAGCCAGGAGAGTGCACGAGTTGTTGGAGTCAACGGGGTGACAGAGTAAGGCTTGCAAGGTATGCGGTGGCGTATGCTCGGGGTTACGGCTACGATGGCTTGGCTTTCCAAGTTGTGATTGACTCAACTCCAAGCTTCAGGGCTAGAGTTTAAGCTCGGTATGCTAGTTTAACCTAGTTCTGAGGCTATGTATGGAGTCACTTACCCGATTGTGCTCGAGTTTTGTGACTCGGGCCCCTTGCGCTTTTCTCCCACTCCTTGGGCTTGCTCGGAAGACACGGCAAGCACAAGAGCAAGTTCAACAGTTCAGATCTTGGTTGCTCGGCAGCGGAATGACCAAGTAGCATAGAAGGTACACCGAGTTGTGCTCGAACTTTGTAACTCGGGTTCCTTGGCCTTACTCGGGCTCGGCAAGTACCTCGGGTTCCGCGCCTTTTCGTTGGTTTCAATGGGCTGGTTTGGCTTCCCTTGCTTTGGTTGCTGGCAGCGGCAAAGCAGCCCAAGCAGCGGCACAGGTAGAATGCACCTGCAGCTCAACAAAGATTTAGTTCCCAGAGCTTCACAGTCAAAGCTACAGAGCAAGAATGCTCTGGCAGAGCTCAGGGCTATGCCTGAGCTGAAGATTAAGCCACGAAAAAACAAAATAACAGACAAAGTGCGGAGGCACGATGCGGATGGTTAATGACAAAGTTAAACTAACAAAAATAACAGACTAAATTATACTAGAATTCCTAAGTTACATATGCAAGTTAAAAACTTAAACTAAGTTATCATGCTTATAACAGCTAAATGAAAAAAAAAAAAAAAAAAACAGCTAAGTTATCATGATGGTGCAAATACAGGGTGTAAAATAAAAATGTACAGGGGAGAAATGCAGACAAATAAACTTACAATGCTAAGTTACAAATGCAAAGATGCTACAGCTAAGAAGGATATAAACTGAGTAATACTACAATGCAAGGCTACAATGCACTGACAAGTTATGTTACAGGCAGATGCTAAGTTACAGCTAAAATGGCATGGAAATAAGACAACGTCTAACACATATATACAGGGAATATTGAAAGACAGTGATTAACACAGCAAGTGCAAGTATATACAGGGATGGATTGGAAGACAGTTTAAACAAGCCAAAAGAAGTTAAGAAAGCACACGCCAAGTCCCCGGCAGCGGCGCCAAAAACTTGGTAGGCCTCTAATGATGTTTATATTTGAGCCTACGGGTTATACCGCAAGTGCACGGCGTCTATCGGAGACGCGGCAAGTACGGGTCGAACCACAGAGACTTGTGGTGCTCTATATGTGATCAATGGCTTTCTAAAACTGATTTCAAGTGAAGGTAAAGTAACACAGTATTGTTGGTGTCGAAGCGACTGAGGTTGAAATGACAATGAACCTAAACTAAGGTAAAAGATAGTGACAGAGGAGTACTTGGGTTATCAAATCCACCTCTAGTTCCAGTTATGAGCTTCAACTAAATTGAGAATTCTTGTTCCTAATACAAGTAAAGGAAGTGTGTCAGGCTACCATATACCTAAGGAGTTTCACCGAGGTGGATGATCAATTATCGGCCTAAAGGTGCTACTCGAGCATTACATGTCTAGTTAAGCACACATAATCAAAGAAATAGCAATGTCGGTTAAAGCATGAGCTGAAACATACTCGGCACAATGTTATCCTAACTACAATGGATGCTTGACATTCATTGTGAGAGAGAGACATTGAGATGTTTAAATTGAATTTCTCTTAAACTTTAAGCATGCAAAAACACATCAATTATAGTTGAATAGCGGAGCGTGAACTAGGGTTTCATCTCAAACCCTAGCACTTTGAATTAAAACATCTAAACAACAAGAACAAAACTAAATGAAGCCTTTGGCTAGCCAGGCGTAAACCCTAACAAACTCAGTTCACTTCTATTTATACATACACAAACCCCAAACCCTAGTTCTTGATAAAACATCAATTAAAAATGAAATAAACTCTCACCCACTTCTCTGACTCGCGTGATGGCTCTACTCAATCATCTCTGACTTCTGAATCGAACATGCAACGGAGTTGGTGAAAACCCTAAACTCTATTTATCTTTAACCTAGCTTCTAGGTTTGTAAAGAAGCTGTGAAAGAGATAAACAGAGAGAGAGTGATGGCGGTAATGATGGAGTGGTTGAGTGATGTTGTCTCTGGTGGAGGTATGGGTGAAGAAGGAGGTGGAGTTGGTGTTGTTGCGAGGGCGGAGACGAGCTCTGTCGGGTGAGGGAGCGGGAGAGAGGAAGAAGAAGAGAAAGATGGAAGGGTGAAATGGCTAGGTCGATGGGGGTATAGGGTAGGGTCATTTGGCTGTGAAGCACGAACATCAACAGACGATGCGACAGCCGAGCGAGCGTTGGATGAGGCGGCTATGATGATCGAGCGGTCGAGGATGGTAGCGGTTTTGAAGCGATTTGGTGTTGCATGGAGCATCAAGAGATGATGTATAGTGATGGAACGACCGTTGGATGTAGGCGAGGGAGATCTCAATGGCTCAGAGTGAGCGGGCTCGGATCCGGGTCATGGGTAGCTCTAGCCCAAGTCTTCCTTGTTGGGTTGCAACTGATTTGCGGGCGGGCTTTGGCTATCCGCTCCATAGATGTTTGACTTCAATTCTTCGCTCTTTAGCTCCTCAGTTTCTCGGACTTTATTTATTACCTAAAAACACACAATTAATTAATACAAATATTTATTCTTGAAAACAAAGAAAACGAGAATGGGATAATATTGATTCTTAAGCACAAAAGATGAGTAAAATGCCAATAAAAAGGTGTATAAATATGCACTATTTGGCACTCATCATTAGGCGGTCCGATCTGCGCGACGGTGTCGGTCTAAGCTTGGAGACTACACTGTCTACATCTTCTACAGAGGCTTTCTCGTCAAGGTTTTTAGCGTGAGCTTTCACGCTTAGAGACATGAGTCTCGATACTCATCCGATTGTTGGATCAGGAGTAATTACAGGTGCTCGGCATTCATGAGATGTCGTGGTGCTTTCGGTGAGAAGACTACGGCATCTACACACACTCCCAGGAGACGGTATACATGTGAGATTTATGGTATGAGCTTTCATGCTTTAATAAGAGACATGGGCCTCAATACTCTCATCCGATTCTTAGGATCCGGAGTATAGTTTTACAATTTTACCCTTTGTAGAAAATCCACCCATCTACATTAAGTCCCACAGTTGGTAAAGAAAAATCATGTTCTCATTGTCATTAAATGGTGATTTTCAGTATAAGAAATAAGTAATTGAACTTAGTCACAAGATAAGACATTCTAGGTTTGTTGAATGACAAACCATGGTTTGGTGAAACCCAGTGGCATAATAGAGGCATCCTCAGGTGAGCAAAAATTGGTGTGGACTCGCCCGAAAGTTGATGGTGGAACCTTGGTTGGTCTGGGATTTGAGTCGGGCCCAAAAGAGGAAATCCTTATGGAATTAGGTTTGAAATAAAGTTAGGTATAAAAGGAATTAATTCCTCCCTTTTTTATTCTTCCCACTTGCGACCACCATCTCCCTCATCCTTACACCACCTTCAAGTCAGGCATCGGGAGGAGAAGGAAAAAATCATTAGGAGTTCCCCAAGTGCTTACGTGGCAATTTAGTAACACCGTGGTCAATTTATTTATTTATTTATTTATTTTTGCACAATTTCATGAGTTATTTCATGTTGACATTCTATACATGTGTATATATTAGCGTGAGTTTTGTGAAAAACTCTTATTTATAAACGTATATTAGTTGTTCATTAGATTTAAAAACTTACAGCAATCCCTAACTTAGAGATTTTCTTTGGAAATAGACCTGTGTCCGGTAGTAAAATTTTTGTTTATGAGCTTTCATGAAACAAAACTTTATCTCAAAGTATAAACTTTCAAATAAGGAATAAACCTCGTTTTAGAGAAAAATGCTCATACGAAGGAAAAATAGTTTTTTTTTTTTTTAAACAGTGACATATTATGAGTGAGATATGATGTATTTTGTTCCGTAGGTTTGTTCATATTAGATAAAATTAAAATTTACGTAGAGTAATTCATTAATTGCTATTTTGTAAAATCAAAACATGGTTTTAATTAACCTAAAACTTGACAATTTATTTATGATAAAATATTGTCTTGGTGTAAATTTCATAGTTAAGTTTTGGATGTTTGTGCTATGAAAATTGTATACATGATTTTATGAAAATCGGCTTTGAAAGTGTTGATGGTGGATTTTCGTTTAAGAGTTCATTTGTAAGTAACCAAAAAATCATATTATTGACATCTTGTAAAAGATAAAGTCGTGTATAAGTGGCGGATACTCTCACTTAATTGAGGAATCGACATGTAGCAACAATCCCATTGCAGATAAATATAAAATTCCTCGAGGTTGGGCATAGCAACAATCCCTTACTGTGAATTTCATATCGGCCTTGTATTTCTGTGCCCATTATCGGTGTGGCATGGCGGAAGTGTTACTCTTCGAGGTAACACGGGCACTCAAAACACTATGGCTAGATCCATGTCTGAAATGCCCGTGCGGTGATTCTGGGAGTGTTATACTGGCCAGGCCTCTCGGTGTATTATACTAGCCGATTAAGCCCCTCTCGGTGTGTTATACTGGGTTGAGCGTCGAGACTTAGCGCCATCGGTCTCGAGGATGTGATACGTCGCAGTCATCCGAAGCTCCCCAACGCAGTTGGATGACCACGGATCAATTCCATCACCCCCAGCGGTGTGGAATACACCACGGCCTTAACACCAAATATGATACGATGGGTCATCAACTCCACAAGCATGATTGGATGACCTGAGATCAATTCTATCATGACGGTATGGAATACACACGCTTCAGCTTGCCAAATATGATCCGCTCGCAGGTCATCCAACTCCACGAGAGCATGATTGGATGACCACGGATCAATTCCATCACCCCCAAGCGGTATGGAAGATACACGTAACCATGGTCGACCCGTTGGCCTTGGCTTGCCCGAAAACCGTCCATACCAAGCATTGTAGGCGGAAAACCTAGTAGGGTTTTGCGGCATGTGTGTAGGCAAATTCTCAACCGTCCATCTTGAGCATAGATGGGGTGTAGATATAGAACTCAAAAGGGCCCGGAGCATGTCGAACACAATCACCATGTGACGCCTACATGTGACGATCGGTGAAACGTATGATTTAATTTACAACCAAATTAATCCCCTTAAAAAGAGCGTGGTGGCGCGGCACAAATAAGGTGGGAGCTTCACAGTCATCACGCGCGTCCATCTTCTCCCGGTACGAATGGAGGTCCACAGAATTGGATTAGCAAGGCAGTCCTTCCATAAACCCACCGTTAAACATCTACTTCCCCTCTTGCAGTGGCCAAGGCACATCATTCCGCGACCCAAAGCTTGCAGAGCACGAACTCGTGCGGATTACACTCCCAAATCCTAAAGCCCAGTCTCGCGCTCCTTCCGGATGATTTGAATGGCTTAGATCACGTTTTCATGGGATGTCAGTATAAGTGCAAACATAACCTACCACTGCAGGTGGTATGATGCGACCAAGGCCAGAGCCAAGATGGGTACCGTCTTGAAGTAGTAGCGTGAAACTTGGGATGATTACGCGATTATCAGCTAACAGGTTGAGATTTACCAAGGGCGATCTCAACCACTCCTCTTTGCGGTCGATTGAGTGGCCTGAATTGCATCTCCGCGGGGCGGTGAGACATGGGCGTATCTCACGCGTCGCCGTCAAACACGCGTGTATAGTGGGTCCTCCACAAAATCCCTTCCCATGCTTGGTTTCGACCAAGGCGTGAAATGCTTACGCGCCTCTTTAAAAACACTGATTTCATCAACGGTGGCAGAGATGAGTGTCTCGAACATCATCTCAGTCGAATAAGCTTCACATGACTTGGTTGCTCTGACCACAGTCGGGGAGTTATTTGAGTTAGTGAGAGTCATTACCCATCGCTTTACACACACCGTGCCATTGGTACACTGCATAAAATACCTACGATACTACAAGTCACCGGCTTTGACGGCTCTTGCGGTTATTCAATTCGAGCATTACATGCTATCTTCAGTGGATCCACGATCCACATTCAGTTCATCAATCATGTCTGAAGCTGGGGATATGCAGGGGTATTGGTGCAGCGGTTTCACGGCGTGACGTGCGGTCATGCAGCGCCATTACAAACGTGTTAGGAAGTCATGGGCGGTTAGATGGATGGAGCAGATGTGGGCAAGAGACAGGTGCGCTATACTGCAGAGCACACAACTCCCACTCCATCCATTTCGTTACCTCCACTTCCCAGAAGCGTGGAATAAAGCTCGATAACTTGTATAAATGAGTTTGCTTCCTGCTGAGCAACAGCAAAGCAGCCAGACAACACAAGTTAATTCGGTGTGAATGACCAAGTATATTCAAACACTCGAGGCTGCTTGCATCATCAATAAGCTTGCTCATCTTTATTATAAGTCATAAGCAAGCCCAGCACTTCACAATCTCGACACCTTCTTAGCCACTCCCTAAGATCAACCCCGTCTCCTTCATTTTGTGACAAGAAACAATCAGAGCAGCCATTTCTTGGTTTTGGGCGGACTTTTGCAGTTGATCTCTCGAATCTACAAGCACTCACCCTGTGATGCATTTGTTGAAAAGTTTAGATTCATTCTCATCACACCCAAATTACCAAATTCGAGCGGAATAGTTTTCACCCGTGACAATTGCGCACGGTGGAAGATTAATCTCTCGGTTGTGAAATCAATTTCTTTAATACCCAATCTGTTTGGCTAAGTTCCGAGATGGTTGGTCTTAGGACTTCCTCGACAAATCAGGCTCCAGTGAGAGTTCCTCCCAACGAGGATGCCCTCTTTGTTGAGCGCATCTTTGGCTGGCAGGAAAGAACCCCCCATTATGAGCGGTTGGCTCGGATGCACCAGAGACTCGGACGAGAACATGGAGCTGATCGAAGCGGTAAGCGGCATACCCGGCCTCCTCATCAAATGACGTCGGAAATAAGCGTGCCAGAGACCTTTACCGGGGACTGGTTTCCTCGGATCAACAGTTTTGCCTACGGGCGGTAGATCGGGAAGGCCCATGTCTCAGTGGAAGACTTGTGTGAACTCTTGCACCTCTCGAAGATCAGCGAGGCGGAACGTTTATCCAGTCAATAAAATAGCAGACGCACCTTACTCCTTCTAATCAAGTCTCAACTGCGGAAACATCCATAAGCAATGTTACATTCTGAAGTGATAGATGGCGGAAGAGTCCCTGGCAAGGCCTACATTACCGCACATCAAGGAGTTCGAGTTCCGGGGAAGCCCTAAGTAGGCAAGGGCATCTTGAGCATGTAATTACTCTCAGACTCTCAAGACAGCCAAAGGGCCCTTGCAGATTGTACGACAGCCCACACGATGACGGACTTGAAGAGATCAAACCGGCCTGTGCAGGTCGTCCGGTTTGAATTTATCGGTAGGACACCATTGAGTCACGAGCAAAGTTTGAAGTCATAGAAAAGGAGCTTGGATTACCATGATCTTTTGGGAGACCGTGGCTTCACAAGTCATTCCTTCAGCGTGTCACGGTGCAGCAGTGCTAAATGAGGAGGTCGTCCAAGTATTCCGCTTGTCATTGTCTCCCGTCGCCAATATCCCGGAGTGGAAGTGAGGTCAAAGATGCTCCACGAGGAGAGAGTCCAAACAAATCATGTGCACTCCACTACCCACGTGAAGCTTGATCCAGGAAGGACAAGCTTGCCCCATCGGCTGGGAGCCAAACACACGACACCTCTCTACGAAGCGAGACGTCCGTCTCCAACGGTGAAACTTGACTCATCCTCACGCCGAAAAGAATTAAGCTCTTTGGGAGCAGCAGTGATCGAGGGGAAGACAATATCTGCAGCGGCCGCTCATTGTTAGCAGGCAGGAAGGCCGTCCAGTCTCTCACCCAATTGGATCTGCACAGAGCCCAGCGAGATATCAGAAGAGGATATTGAGCGCCCGACGGCTATAAGCTAGGCAGAACCAATTCCGATGCAGCGCGAGCTCGAGATTGTTAACATGGAGGTCGATGAATCTCCGGGTAGGTCTCTATCAGTTCGACGCTCTATCCACGAGACAGGCGTACAAGCACAATTCAACTACTCAAGGAATACCAAGATGTATTCAGCTCGGACATACGAAGAAATGCGATACAGATGAAAAATTGAGTACGCCCCATCACTTCGTCATACGGATCCAAGCCAATCAAGCGATCTCGAAGCAATTCAGAACATGTGGTGAAGAACAAATCAAGAATGAGATTGACTACTCAGTGCTAGCTTCCTCGAACCATTCATCCTTGGAGCTTTAGTTGCTTGATTGGTCGATGAAAAAAGAAAAGCGAATGATTAAATCTGCGTGGATTTGAGAGACTTGAACAAATCACATTTAAGAATGACTTTCCCTGCCTAACATCGACTTATTAGATAGGCATACACTAGCGGACAAGCATGTTTTCCTTTATGGATGGCTAAGTGACTACAATCAAATAAGGATGTTATGAGCATGTCTGATAAAGGCCGACTTCCGAACCCCTCTTGGCAATTTCTACTATCTTGTTATACCATTTGGTTTAAAAGAATGCAGCGCAACATACCAACGTGCTATGGCAATCTTCCACGACATGATGCATAAACAAGTGAAGACTATGTGGATGATATTGTGGTCAAGTCAAGGCTCAGGCACTGATCACCCAGCGTCTTATTAAGTATTTGAGAGGTGGCAAGAATACAAGTTAAAGATGAAATCCTTTAAAATGCTTTAGGTGTCTCCTTGGTAAATTTAAGGATTCAAGTGACATGGAAAGGAATAAAAAGTAGACCCGTCCAAGACTAGAGCTATCCTCACGTCGCCTCCCGAACTGTGAAAGGAAGCTCCAAAGTTTCATGGGCAAGACAAGCTACATTCGTTTTCATACAGTTATTGACTTACACTCGTTCCTTACTTTAAGAAAGACCCATTTGTTGGACGCAACTCGAAGCTTCCGGAAGGTCAACTGAATACTATCATCTCGGCCCAATCATGAAATCTCAGCACAAGGAAACCATTGGTCTCTGCAGCACCGGTGGCATGGCCGTGGGGAACGCCTCGCTCGGGGAGAGGCCAGCGGGAATCAGAGCGTCCTATCTCTTCAGCGAAGATAATGAGAGATACTGAACTCGGAAGTATCGACGCGGAAAAAGCGTGTTTAAGCTTCAATCCATTCCATTGGAGTTTAGGCATTACCCACTATCCAGAGGGTGATACTCGTGTCTAAATCGATCCTGCGAAGTTTTTGCTTTCAGAAGCCTGATCCGGCGAGGAGGGCGGAAAATGGCTTCTCAAATGTCCAGACTAGACATAACATGCGCGCCAGCTAAGCTATCAAGGGTCAGCGATTGCAGACTTCAGCGGCATTTCCGGGAGGAAGTACGTAGAGGTTGCATGAAGAACTCACTGGAGGAATTCCAGGACGTCTCCGATTCCGGAAGAAGAGGTGTGGCTTTTGCAGCCGGCACAGCTCGTACCCTGGCATATCTGGGAGGACGGGCGTGGTGTTGGTCTCTCCGGCCAGATGATTTCCACATTCCTTCAGATTAGACTTGAATGCACCAACAACTACTGCGAGAATATGAAGCTTTCCTCATAGGGCTTTAATAGCTAAACAAGCGAGGAGTCTGACCGTCACGGACGATGAGGTGACTCCAGATTCTTACGTGATGAATCAAATGAGCGGTGTATGCATTAAAGTAGTAACTAGCTCTATACCGATCGGAAGCCACGGAGGTTACTAAACTACTTTACTGAGTGCAGACCTGGCATAACCGCGATGGTGGCAATGACAACATGACAACACGCCGTAGGTGTCTAGCAGCATTGGCTTCCAATGCTGAAGTCGAGGCGGAAGAAGCGTTTGACGATAGAGGAGAGACTCAGCTAGAATCGTGTAGCTCTGCAACACAAGGACACAAGGCCAAACAGATTGGCAAACTCAGGTCATTCACGAGCTCAGCGACTCACTTTCCCGAGAAGGTGGAGTCTCAAAACCCGCAAAACTTCTTCATGCTTCATGGTATGCTCATATCATCGGAATCGAGCTGGACTCCTGTCCAAGATGTCTAGGGTGGCTGAATGCCTGTGTGCGAGTGAGATCGTATTCACGATGAAATTTGTGGGCAATCATTGGTGGTAACACTTTCAGCGTGACTTGGCCTTCGGGTTATTCTTGGCAGATGAGGCTCAATCCAGACCTTGAGATCACTCATTTCAGTACAGACACCACGCTGAGTGGAATTTTTAATGTCAAGCCATGTGGAGGTAGAGGAGACCCTACATTGGTTATCTACGTGATGGGATAATTCTGTAGGTCAAAAGAGCTATTAAGATGAGCGACACAGCGGTTCGTACTCCATGAAGGGATCCTATCTGATGAGAGCTTCGGAAGCGATATGCTCGCTGCACAGGTGGAGAAGAAATCCCGGTCATCACTGCAGCAGACCACGAAGGAGAACATCAAGGAAGAGGAAACTTTTCTCAAATACGAGGAGATACTGTTGGCCTACTGCGAGGATGATCGGCCGATTTCGTTCAAAGTCTGTACACATGCCAAATTCTTGGGAACCTAGTTCATGCTTGTGTCCCCACCCCTCTGCACTCTCTAAGCAGATAGCGCATTCCGTTCTGAGGCCGGACATTATAAGGAAAGATGATCCGTCATCAGCGACAAGTACATCATAGCACTTGGCAGAATACTTCAAATGGGTAGAGGCCATTCCCTACAGGAGACTACGGGAAGACGACAATTACGGCTTTCATTAAAGAGTACATCATTTATCGTTTTGCGTGCCCAAACGCCTCATCGTGATAATGGCACTCCCCTTGCGACAGCGGAGTCGGGGGCTCTTTTGAAATCGTGACATTAACGGTCTTATCCACACGTCTACTATCCTCGAAACGAGACAAGGCCCAGGAGTACCGACAAGACATTGATCGGATCATGGTCGAGCAGTACACCAGCAATCCAGAGAATGGCATGATCGATTTACCAATGTGCACTATGGGCATACCGTCAATCGTCGAGCTCCATTGGGGTCTCGCAGAAGTACTCACTAAATCGTGAACCGGATGCAATTCTCCAATCGAAATCAGAATCCCGAGTTGCGGACCAGGATCCCTTTGAGGCAATGAAATCCTGCGCTCCGTCGCGAGTTAGACACTCTCTGGATTTTAGAAGGGAATAAAAGGAGCAGCTCGGTGTCACGAGAATCGAATTTCAAGGGCATACAACAAAATTGTGAAGTCACGCATTTTCAAGGTGGAATTTGGTTTTGAAAACAATAAACATCCAACAAGACATATCGCCAACCAAAATTCTCACCGAAATGAGAAGGTCCTACATGATCCCAGAAGCTACAGTCAGGCTACTACAAAATCATTAAGGTGAGACGGAAGGCAGTTTAAGCAGTCATCAATGGAAAGTGGCTCAAGGCATATTACACACAGCCACTATCTGCTGTGTCCAACAATACGACATTTATTTTCATTTACATGTTTGAATCATCAACTATATTGAGATGTATACCATTGAAAACTGTTTCACCAATCAAAACCCAATGCGATTTATTAGCAAAGATGTTGGAACTCTTGACATGGCGTCATTAACAATAAGAGATCTTGACTTAGAAGAGGCCGTCTAGAAGATTATAATTCCTTGGAGCATCAATGTGGTCCTTTGATATCTCTCCGTTCTTTTCTTCAGAGTCTGCACGGCTGCTCCGCTTCAAGTTACGCGGCCCGGAGCTTTCTCCTCTTCCAGATAGCTTCCGTGGCGAGGAACAACATTTGCGAGGATACCAACTGCGATGCGACCTTGATGACATCAAGGCGTTGCACCCTTGAGCCCACGTTGAACTTCATGGATTCACGAGGTAGATACCATATTCTCACTTTTGATTTGATTCGACGGCGTTGCGGATAGAAATACTCTCCATCTCATAATCATGGGAAGAAGGCGGATTTACCGCGGTAACCAAGGCGGACAATGTCGGACCCGACATTCCTGGTTGCGATATGGCCAGTACTTCCTCCACAACTTGGTGTACAAACCCACAAACTCCCAGCACCAGAATCATCAGGCATCACGGTAGGCTGGAGGATAAGCGTTTCATCACGAACATCGAATGAAAGACCTGCATTAGGATATTCGCATAGATATGAGACACCGAGTCAGCGTCTTGAGGTTAGCGAGGGATGGCGTGTTTGAGTTTGAAGGGAGGAGGAATGGTTAAGTCATCATCGTCAATGGCTTCGTCACACATGTTCGAGTGGGATATCTCACCGAAGAATGAAAGGATTATTCCACGGCCGTCACTGAAGAACAAACAATGTTTGAGAAAGAGGAAGAGACAAGGCAGAGTACGAGTCTTCATGACTACGAAGAACACGAGACAGGGCCGATCATTGAAGCTCGAGGCAGGTCGTACACGCGTGCAGGAGATCTGGATGGTATGAAGAAGATGATCACATTTGTTTGAACATGATGGGAAATAGAGTTTTGCAAGGAAGCTCTCTGTAAAAGCGGATCAAAAATCTGCTTCACTGCATAAATGCGAGGAGCCCTAAAACGATTAAGGCGCCGATATATGGGGATTCAACGCCAGCAAGTCGGGTTTCTTTTGAGCTGTCAGAGCAGGAAGGCTTGTCTGGACACAACAATTCAAGCCGTGCAGTAGCGAAGCACCCGCCCAGAATCAGTAGAAGAATCCTATCCACAAACTCAAACACAGAAGAAGCTGGTCGAGCTCATGTGTATACAAGAGAAACCAAGCGACTCACCGGATCAAGAATCCTGCTTCCTTCGCATCCTCAATCAAGACCAAGCGGTTCGAAGGGGAAATTAATGTGAAACTATCCAGGTAAATATGTATTCACTCCAGACTTGGTCATTTCATGTCTCAGCATCTCATACCTACCACGATGAGTATATACATTATATGCTAAATGGGGGGACTTAATGTTGATGGTGGATTTCGTTTAAGGTTAAATTTATAGTAACCAAAAAATCATGCGGCATCTTGCAAAGATGAAGTAGGTATAAGTGACGGATCACTCTCCAATTCATGAGAATGGAGCATGTGTAGAAACAATCCCGTGCAGCAGATACAAAAAATTCCTCCGGTTGGAGCAACAATCCCTTCTGTGAATTTCATATCAGCCTTGTATTTCCTGTTGTACCCATTATCGGTGTGGCATAATGGTAGGTGTTTTTCTTACTGAGGTAACAGACACTCAAGCACTATAATGAATCCATATCTGAAATCCGTGAAGTGGTGATTCTCGTTGTATGTTATACTAGCCAAGGCCCTCTAGGTGTGTTATACTAGTTGATTAGAGCCCCTCTCGGTGTATTATACTAGCCCGATTGGGACATCGGACTTGGCCTATCGAGTCTCCGGATGTAATACAATCGTGGTCATCAAGCTCCTGACATGATTGGATGACCACGGATCAAATTCCATCACCCCCAAGGTATGGAATACACGGCCTTAGCTTGCCAAATATGATACGTGCGGTCATCCAACTCCACAAGCATGATTGGATGACCACGGATCAATTCCATCACCCAGCGGGTATGGAATACCACGGCCTTAGCTTGCCAAATATGATCGATCGCATTCGTCCAGTCCCCTGCAAACATGATTGGATGACCCACGGATATTCCGTCACCCCCAAGGTATGGAATACACCATGAAACCATGGTCAACCAAGCCAGCAACCAAGCTTTGTGATTGTCCATACCAAGCATTGTAGTGGAAAACCCTAAATTAGGGTTTACGGCATATTACATCTAATATCGCTAATAATTATCAACTTCGTCCATCTTGAGCGCTAGATGGAGGGTGTAGATGTAGACTCAAGAAGGCAGCAGGAGCATGTCAGCACCCAATCACCATGTGACCGCCTTCTACATACTTGATGGTGAAGCCAACCATGGTTGGTTGCAACAGAATTAAATCACTTCAAAGAGCATGGTCGTGTGGCACAGAAAGCCAAGGTGGGGCTTGATGCGCCCGCGCGTCCGTCTCTCTCCGTACGAATGGAGGTCACGAGATTGGATTAACCAAGTCGAGTCATGCTGACACACGACCACCGTGGGCCCATCTACTTCCTCTACTGCAGGCGGCCAAGGCACATCATTGCGACCAACCCAAAGCGCCACGCCCAGGCTGGTGCGATTACAGCAACTCCCAAATCTAGTCATCTCGACAGCTCAGACTTCATAGGATGATTTGAATGGCTTAGATCACGTTTTCATAGGATGTCGGTGCATAAGTGTGAACACCAACTACCACCTACCGCGGTAGTATGATCGTAAGGGGAACGACCAAGATGGGTGGACGTCTTGGTGTGGCGCCTAAACTTAGGATGTGCACGGTTGTCGAATTGCCTTTGCAGTAAGAGATTTGCTCGCAAGGCAGATCTCAACCACTCCTCTTTGGACGGTCAAGATTGGGTGCCTAGGTTACATCTCCATGGACGGTGAGACATGGGCGTGTACACCATCATGCCGTCAACCACGCATGTAGTGGGTCCTCCACAAAATCCTTCATGGTGGTTTGTCCAAGGTGAAAGTGATGTGCACCTCTTTGGCTCCCAGTTTCATCAGCATCGCAGGATGAGTGTCTCCAAACATCATCTCATCCGTCCAAGCTTCACCGACGGTTATACAACCCTGATGGGAGTTATTAGTTGGTGAGGTGTTACCCATCACTTTACCTGCGGCCTAATGCAGTACACTGCAAAATACACGATACTCCACGAAGTGTCGACTTTACGGGCTCCTTATGATTATTCAATTGGCGATTCATGCTATCTTCCGTGGATCCGATCCATTCAGACATCAATCATGTCCTGGCCAGGATGCTACGAGGTATTGATACGGCGGTTCCCAGTGTGCGTGCAACCGCATAAATTACAAACGTGTTAGGAAGTGCGGCAGGCCAGTTGAAGATGGTGGAAAGTGGGCAAGACCGGTCGTGTCTCACAGGCACTGCAGCATCCACCCATCCGTCATTCCATTACCTCCACTTCCCACGAAAGCAGTGAATAAGGACTCAGTGACTTCGTATAAGAAATGGGTTCTGCATGCTATTTCAAACAACAGCAAGCTTCAGCTGAACAGAGCAGCAGAGATTCGGTCGAAGCCCAGAGACCAAGTGTATTCAAACACTCGAGCCTTCTTGCATCAACCGTAAGCTTGCTTTCATCCTTTATATTACTGAGTCATAAGCCAAGCCAATACCTTCCCACAATCTCAACACCTTCTTCGCTTCCCTCCCTAAAGATCAGCAAGTCTCCTTCAGCCAATAAAAACAAATGCAGAGCGGCCA
>JAJJWW010013688.1:0-42921 GCA_023531295.1 Papaver armeniacum
AAATAGAAAAAGATGGAATGACATGACAACAACATTTATCTACTAACCCAGTCTTAGACTCTTAGAAATATATGGGAGAATTACATGTCTTAGACTGTCTTTTAACTCTACTGACGCATGATTCTTTCCCACCAGCTGTGAGGTTCCTCAATTCCAAGACCTTTCATGTCAATTTAGTTGCTAAGTTTTTAATGTGTACGTTAGTTAAGTGGTAATAGATAACTTGCTTGTATAACATCCGTTGATTAGCTACGTGTTAAGGTGTTTTCTCCTCTTTGGCATTTTAGTGGTCAAAGTATAAGCATGCTCAAGCATTTCTAATACTTCTCAATTTCTTAGAGAAAAACACATATCTTGACGTCCCACGATGGTCTAAAGCTCTATCCACATGATAATCACCACAAAGCACAAATATGCATGCTTTCTTCTAAAAAAAAATGTGTTGTATTGAGTGCACTCATGGAAATTAGGTGCCAATTGAAAATTAAACAAAGAGTATATAAATTAGAAGGGAGTAGCCTAAGCTAGAATGTCCTAATTCTATTATCGTAGGCAGGATAAAGTGAAATATACATAAGATTTTAGCCTACCTACAAATTTGCACCTACTTACAAACAATCAGGCCGAACAAAATACACAAGGAATCTAATTGGATCAATCCTTCTTTACATAATAATAATATTGTGATTGTGTATTCTTCTAAAGATATATACTAGTGGAATAACAAAAAACTGCAATACTTTAAAAACAACGTACCAATGACAGAGACTAAAACCTTGCCCATTGTCGTTTCAAGCTAGTTAACACCTCTGGGTTGTAAGTAACTCTTTTGACCTCCACAGTGGTTTCCATCCCTTCAATACTTTAGTAACTTTGTCTTTTGCAATTTCAGAAGTTGGCTATTACTTTCATCTTTAGATGAAAAACAAATGATTTGACGAATGTGGTTATTAGCACCAAGAGTCGCAGCTACAACAACTCTTGCAACTTCTTCTCGTTATCCGCATAAAAATGTTGCAGTTTAACTCGCGCTATTACATCCCGATTCTTCATTTTTCGACATAATCAATCAAACTACAAATTATGCCTCACCACCCCCACCGTAATCTTCCTTCGTTCGTAAAAATCAAAACCCATTATTAAATCTCAATAATGAATTGTTTCATTAGATTTCATATATCACACCATAGACAACATCATTCATATGAAGAAAAATAAAATAAAATATGAGAATTTAACAAAAACCCATTAATCTAAATCACAAACAAAAACAAACAAAAGCATAAGGTAAGTAGAGATTGCAAAGTTACTACAAACAAAAGCGTATGTATGTAAGCAAAAGGATTCTACTTAAAAATGTCTACCTTTGAAAGTCATAATAGCAAAAGAAGAAGTGGTTCAGTCACCTGAGTATGAATGTTTCCACATCCATTTTATAGCTTCAATCACTTCCCTACAATGTTCATCTAGTTGCAATCCCATCTGCAACTAATTCTGCTATTCCCAATAATTCACAGCTGAACAACCACCATAACTCAGCCATCGGTAACACAAAAACACCACTTTTTGACCTAGCAGGGATTGGAATTCTAAGAAACTACTTAAACTTTACTTGTCAACATCTTACCTTGTAAACATTAAAGCTAGAGCAATTATAGCTAAAAAGTGCAAATTACATCGACATTGTCCGGGTGTGCCATCCATCATCTAAGCATACCAAGAGGGTGACACAACAATTCCATTAACATCACTACCGATACAAGATACTTGCCGCAATTACTCTAAGATGTATAAAGATAAATTCACATGCACGAATGACCCAAAAAGGTAACCAAAAAGGCGGGCCGCACGAGCATCGTACTCCGCCCGGGAGAATGGTTGTGATCATCAACGATAGTGGTGTGGTAAAAGATCTATCCTGATAAAGACAATGAATTTCGATGTTATCATCAAATAATAAATGAGAATCTAGGAAAAGCTTGTTAGACAACACATATAAGGACAAATGTTAACCATGTGCTGAGTTAACCAAATATCGTACAGACAAAACATAAATGCTGATAAAGCTACATAAGTTTGAAGAAACAAATCCAGCAGCGTACACTATGATGCTCTTTGCCACCAATATACTGGAATAGACTACCCACCAAAGTGTCCATGAAACCGGATGCGTTTCTCCTCGACCTTTATCAAAAGTTAAACCATATCGAATGCATGGCCCATCGGGTGCTAAATTAATGTAACTTACTAATCGTGACGAATGACGCGCACCCAAAGCTACGAAGCCCGGTGCAGATCCCGCAGCAACAAAGATAGCCTTCTCTTTCAAGTACATTATCACCTCCACTTCTACGCCCGATTTCCCTTTCCAAGCTGTTGAAAAAACATACCGGTGAGTCGTATAGAAAGAACATGAGCAAAGCAAAATTCAAGTTATAGCTTATACGAATACAATGATCGAATTATGAATTAAATCGAAAAGCTATTTGTCTTCGGACAAATTTGCCAATCATACTGACTCGATTATGTCGTTGAGTTCTTTTTTTCTTACTCTCTAATGACTAGATATTATACATTTCTCGAATATTTAAGAACTAAATGGAAAAATATAACTATTTCATTAAAACTTTGAACCTAAATATTTTTCAAAGGAAGTACTTAAGGTCACAAGCTGGATTACGAGAATGTAATACCGTAAGAATTTGTAGAGTTTATGGATGCGCTAATCCTTCATAAAGTATCCCAATAGCCATAAGTGTCGCTGATCGAGGAAAAATAATAAGAAGTTTAAAATGATTCAGAAGAGGCAAAACCTATTAATAAGCTTCTCTGAAAAAAAATTCTCTACACAAATATCATGAAATCAATTGAAATTGTTTTTTTATCTTCTATGTAACCAAGGGCACCCCATGATCCCGGTGATAGATGTATACAAGTAAAGAGTGGTGGTAACGCCAAGCATAAGATCTTTTTACCCGCAAGAGTGTTGGCAACTCCACTCGGAAAGGTAGATGGATGGCGAGAAGGAATGTGAAAATAAAGAGCCTGCAAGGAGACAAGATCATGTTCAGCAAAATATTAACTTGACTTTCACCTTGGAAACATAAAAGACCGCTCTAGAATCAATCATGAGCAAGTTTAAAATAGTAGGAAGAAAACTAAAAGTTGTACCTTGGACCCATTCCAATATATGCCCAAAGTTCCGAGCAATTATGAAATCAGGCCTTACATATTGCAAGTCAAAATGAGTATGTGGGATAGAAAGCTTTAAAGCCGTAACCTCCGATTCTGTCTGTAGGAAGATAAGTGAAAAGATATGATTAAGGACATATTGCATGGATTTGAATGCTAAGAAACTACTTAAACTTTACTTGTCAACATCTTACCTTCAGAAACATCAAAGCTAGAGAAATTATAGCACCAAAGTTAAATCGACATTGATGGTGTGCCATCCATCATCTAACCATACCAAGAGGGTTAAAACAAGTCTCCCAAATTAACCTTGAACCGTCAAAGACTATATGCCATTGTTGTGCAACAGAGACCGAGGGCATCATAATCCACTCTAGATCCCAAATTATTGTAAAGCCATGCTTTTATCTTTCCATCCACTGTTGTTGAGAAGATAAACTGTACATAACACCATTTGAAAGAGACAATAAGAACTAGCAAGGATTTCTATAAAAAGAAAAAAAAATACATGAGGCACAAAAGAAAGTATGATTACTCAAACAGATTCTAACCTGAATGTTCTCCTTGTAATGAGGGCAGACAAAATAAACAGGAGCCTCATGATTCTTATGTAATGTCAGCATCTGGAGGAAAAATATCTTTGTTCAAAAGTTCCTCAAATCCTAAAATGAAATCAGATTAACAGATTTAGCAAATGATTGGATAAATATATTCACAGATTAACAAATCGCTTTAGAAAAAAAAAAAACCTAAAATCGATTCACATATGAAACCCTAAAAAACAGACGATGAAAACAAACCCTAAAATCGAATGATAAAGCACTTACCCAATACTGAAATTTGTTAATCTCTTTATCGATTCAGCTGATGATTCGAGTGTAAGGGGAGAAGAAGATTTTTTCTTCTGAGGAAAGAGAGACTAAAAAATAAATGAAGAAGAGAAAAGTTCTAATGTTGAATCGATCAAGTATAAGAGGATAAGGGGAGAAACATCCTACAGTCGATTTGGTGTGGGTTGGAAAAAACTGTCGCGTGTGTGATTCTCACACCCAAAATCTGCAAGTGTTACGACCTTAGTGTGACCAAGCGTGTGAGTGGCACGACTATTAAAAATTTAGTAACGGCTACGGCCTGTTACGAATTTTTTGTAACGGCCATTTGTAATGGGAAATTTGTAACGGCCCATAAGCCGTTACGAATTCCTGTTACTAATCCGGGAATTTGGTGTAGTGCTAGAGAATAAAAATTAGTAATGTGCATTTACTAATTGGAGATTTTCTATTGAGAGATTTCGGAAATATTGGACAAGCATTTATTGGAATTATGAAAACTGAATTTTGACATTCATTGCATATCTTGAAAATATTTTCGGTTTTGGAAATTCCTTGGTGTCCAAAAATCCTTGGTCTACAAATACCTAAGTTTTCATTTCTAGCAAACTATCCTAAGAGCCAGGAAAACTTCATTTCTTGTTGTTTCTGTTGGAGCCTTTTATTCAGAGAGGAAAGTATCCTAATTAGGTGAAATCTCTTACGACCGCTCGCTATGTTGTGAAAGGCGCTCGCCTAGGCGCCAAAGGCGCAACAAGCGTAGGTCCAGCGCCCGACTAACCTAATCATACGCTACATTCCACTCCAGCGCCTTAGGCGAGCGAGTTTGGCGCTTTTGGCGCCTTGCGGAAGTTGTAGGCGCTAGCTTAAGTGCCAAATTCAGTTATATTTTGTGTATCTTCATAAATTAGCTTTCCTTAAACTTTTCTTTCCATATTTGATTATTGGGAAAGTTGATTGCTGAATAATAATCTCCGGTAGTCAGTGTAATATCAATTTCAGAAACAATCAATGATAAAAAAAAATATGGAAACAAAGCAACAATTAATGATAAAAATATGGAAACATCATTAATAGGGAGATAATAATTGTGCTACATATCGATTTCTTCCTTAATTAGTAATTGAAATACAGAAACTTCATTAATGGTGAGATGATATTATACCTTCATCTCCAATTAGTGGTTAAAAAATGGAGACTTCATTAAGAGTGAGATATTATCACGGCAATATCAATGCATGGCATGGACAATATGCATGATCAAAATATGGAAACTTTATATATATATATATACTGAAATATCAATATTGTGAGATATGGAAACTTCATTAATTGTGAGATATATTATCAAGGAAATATCAAACCAATGAGGCATGGACAATGAATGATCAAAGTATGGAAACTTTATATATAGTGAGATATCAATATTAATGAAAAATCAATCACCATCAACAATCAAAATATGGAAACAAATAATAGTTTTAAGGGATAATTTATACTATAAAATATGGAAACTTTATGATTTACTTTTCATGCCATAAAGTATGGATTCATCATACTTTGGTTATACAACAACACACGCTCATTCAATGAATTCACCACATAAGTTGAGGATCGGTTAACTTAAATGTAACGTTATTTATTAGTTTTCACGGAATATAGTCCAAGAGGCATTGATTGTATTAGTGATTGCCTAGGGCGCTAGGCGACGGGCTTGGCGCCTCGCCTCGCCTAGCGCCTAACACAACCTAGACCACTTGTTAAAAACTTCTGTGGGACCAAGAAGCTCTACGAATACTGTTGGTGGGAAACTAGATAATTGCAGTGTTATTAGTTTTCGATTTGATTTGATTGACTAACGGTTGTTGAAACTTTGATTGCACTTAGTTTGTTTATGCTTGAGAATCTTCTTTTCTGATATAAGATTCACTCAGACTAGATCAAAGTATCGACGAGATATTTAAAATTGTTGTTAGATCTAAAGATATCTTGTGATAATCCATTGTTAACAGACTAAATCCGTGGGTAACTGATGACAAGAGATTCAAGTGGTGTTGTGCAGTTTTGAAGATAAAAGAAGATTTGAAGACGAAGAAGATTTCTTATTAGTTTTCGTATCTTGTGAATTTTGTGCACAAACCTTGATCGGATGGGATTCAACTAGAATCAGTTTATCTTTGATAGATCTGATTGATTAGTTGCGTGAGATCGACATTCTCTATATTCCTTTTTGAGATCTAAATTGGTTGAGTGTGAATCTTTAGTTGACTATTTCAGTAGTTTAAGGATCTAACCAGACAAAGGAGTTTATTAGATTAAGGAAGAGCCTTTTTCAATGACTCATCTATATCTTTAGCAAGATAGATTAGAGAGGTTACCAAACAGATTCTTCCTTTGCTGTTTGGAATACGATCCAAATGACTTGTTATTCATGTGCATGACTCTAGAAGTCGAAGGCGCAGGGATACTGAGGGAACTAAGTAGCTTGGGGTAGTCTTATTGGTTTCAACTATACAAAGTTGGTATTAGATTTTGTATATCGGATTAATTATGAGAGTATTCAAAACTGGACTAGGTCCAGGGGTTTTTCTGCATTTGTGGTTTCCTCGTTAACAAAATCTTGTGTTGTGTTATTTACTTTACTTCCGCATTATAATTATTTTTACATTATAATAAAGTAAATACACTTGTGTGTTAATCATAATCACTTGATATTGATCCTATAGTAAATCGGTTTCGGACCGTAACTATTATCAAGTGAATATCAAGTTGTCATATTGTCTCGACTTTGTCCACACTTGGTATCATACTTATAGGTTGAAATAAAAAGATTGTGGTGTATTTGGGTACCCTTGTCTTTTCAATGCCAAATTGTATTAAGCTGATATAGACACCAGCCTACTATTAGAACTTCGAACTGGAATATAGTTGAGACCAAATTAAACTGTTATAGCAATTCAGTTACAGTCGCGCTATTTACGCTTCTTGAATCCCAGCAGGACTCGACACAATTGATTCCCTAAGCTAACGTCTTTTATAGCCTAAAAATTGCTTCAATTCAATTGAATACTTTAAACCAATTTGCCTCCCGCAAATAATCCTATTTGTGATTTCCAATCTGATCAAAGATCATGGTGAGGTAGGAAATCGATTGCAATAAACAAAGTCTAGAAAACCTCAAAATCCGGTCTTATGACTCCCGAAGAGCAGCCTAGATTATTATTCACTTCACAAGTCGAAACTTGTGGAATTACAAAGTATGAGACGAATATACTTTGTGATTTCAATCTATCTTGTTTGTCGGAGCAAGATCACCAATCAAAACAAGATCAGGATACACGAACTATCAAGATAAAGATAGTTGGAAACGGCTTCACGAATCTCTAGGTGAAGTATTTTTAGTCGCTAAACCCTAGAAGGGTTTTAAGGAGAAGATGACTCTAGTTTACAACTATGACACACAAGAATAATGTCAGGGATTCTGAAATCCTAGTTATTTGAGGTTCTCCTTTTATAGACTTTCAAGATCAAGGTTTCTTTAGGTTTAAGCTAACAGGGGGGGTAGTCAAATGAGATTTTGAATGACTTCTGGGGAATTCACAAATCATTTGTTAGTCCATAGAGACTTTTGGAGAGTCTCTTAATGTCTCTTATTATCGGTTAGACATTTTTTTCAAGTCATTTAAATTCTCGGAAACTCCTTGTTATTGGATTAGGATATCATAAGAGTCACGCTCCAACACTCCTATTATTCGAAGGAGAATTGAAAGTTATTGATTTGTTGTTTTCAGAGATTTGGAGAGGCTTTTTCTTGAAAATAGGCATGGTAGAAGTCTCTCCTCAAGAGGTGATATTTTGGGAGACTTGGAAATTTGGAGATTTTTTGGTTTTGGGAGTGAACCATTTATTTCTTTCCTCGTGCAGTAATATACTTAAGGGCCACTTGGAAAGGGTTAATCAAGACAAAATGTGGAATAAAGTGATTTTTTGAATTGGAGAATATATATTTTAAGATCGTCTATGTGAGTCTTTGTGATATATATATAGATTTTAAAATATATATTTTATAAGTTATGATTTATTTATTTTTCCGATTTTAAGTTGTTGGAAAACTCCACATAGAAAATCAGTGGTGAGATAGCATAGAAAATACAATGTGGGATAAGTAGAATAAAGTGAATAAAAATTTGGCATAGGACAGCAGTGAGATTTATTTTGATAAGGGACACATGTTTTATTAGGTAGTCATGGTACTTTTATTATTACTGTGACGTGAATAATAAAAAAATCGGTAATGTTTGAAATTAATCAGGGGATATTATACAATTTTGTCTCTACAAATCACATAAACTTTCTACAAGTGTCCCTTTTTTGTCCCTACAAATCTCATTTTTGTCTCTACAAGTCACAAAGACTCTCTAAAATACAATCAGAGAATCACTAGAAATCTCTAGATTTTCATAGAATCTCTGGGAGTCACTCAAATTAAAAATCTATGAAAGTCCATAAAAATCTCGTTTGACTACCCCCTTTGTAAGATAGCTTTGGAGCCAAGCAATCAATAATCACCGTTAGATGAAAAGCTAGACTTGAGATTAACATAGCAGAATATACACTCTGGTCAGGATAGGCCATAACCGAACCATGACATGTTCATGAAGGTTAGCCGAATCTAGCCAATCGAACTATATGCTTAACCATTTTCATATAACATTTTAAGACTTTTCTTGAATCACACATATGATCAAAAATGTCTAGATAGTGATTTTTAGAGAGTTGTTCAAATACCAATTATCTCATAGAAATAATTCTGATGCATCTGAAAATATTCGACAGGGTACCGTACATGGTACGTGTATTGTACATGTTCGTGAATGTGTTTGTCATAGTATGTGTATCGGGTATGGATATCCTTAAGGAAAAAAAATGAGTTCAGGAACTCACAGATCTTTTATGGTTTGCATACTGGGTATGCATACATTTTTCGAATTCAAAACAAACAGATCTTTTCCGGTTTGCATACTGGGTATGTGTACTTTTCCTGGTTCACGAGTCACAAACTTTTTGTGGTATGAATACCGGGCGTATGCGTACCACAAAGTCGTTGCCGAACTATAGCTACGCTGGTACGTGTATTGTCTACATGTACTGCAGCTCCAGACTTATAACAGTTCTCCTAGTATGTGAACTGGTATGCTTACTGTTCTATATCTCTAATAATCAATTCGAAATATTCCCGAATAACATCAATGACACATATCACTGTTCCATGATATTTTCAAATGATTAAATCTTGAATCATAATTTAAGTCATGAAAAATAAATTGTTCTTAAATAAATTCATCAAGTATGAACAAATGTTAAGCATAAATAGTCATATTTCGAGAACGATATTCAAGATAAACTTGACTCGATATTTTTGTTATGCACGTACTGTCTAATTTAGTCATGCAACAATGTCTCATAGATAGAAAGATGAAAACTTGAGAAATAGGTGGTTCAGTCTTCGCTTACCTTTTGATATTGAAGTTCTCCAAAGCTCCTGTTGATCTTCGCCTACAAACGGTAGAACGCAGTGATTTTCGATTCTCAACTACACACTTCTATCCTAATCCAAGACCTGACTAAATGTAGACTAGAAATCAAGATATAGTTTTGACAACTAAATTTGACAACAAGCTTGAGATAGAAACACTTGTGAGTTCGACCGAGCTTGCTCTAACACTTGGGGATGCCTATCGGAGCACATTGGAGAAATAAATCAGTTGGCAGTATGTTTTGGTTCGAATAGATCAAAGATTGGCAACTTCAAAGAAGAAGACTCTTAACAAAGAAGGTAAACTAGTGCTTATAAGAATTTATCTGACTAGTTTACCTATATATTACTTGTCTTTATTTCATCTTTCCGGTTTGTGTAGAGAAAAGGATGATAAAGATTATAAGGAATATTTGTGGGGAGTTGAAGAAGGAAGAAGAAAACTTATATGGGTAGTTTGGACCAGAGTTTGTTATCCTAAAGCTAATGAAGTTTTGGGTGTTAGAAACTTTGAGGAAAACTAACAAGACTTTTCTATCTAAATGTATAATACCCAAATGTGGCTTTTTTTTTAAAGGATAAATAAATTTGAAAACATATAAGAAAATGGCTCAAATGATTGATTTTCATGTACAAAACCAAACAAGCCTATTTTTGAAACAGAGGAGTATTGATCTATTTTTAGGTCCTAGACTTCCAAGGATGCCTTTTGATTCCTATAGGAGTTCATGGCTACGTACACCTGCTAGACTGCTACGTACTTAAATACACATCAACTTCCAAATCCAACTCATCATATCACTTCAGTTCAAGAGAACAAAATAAAATGATCGATATCCTCTTTGATAAGCAACTAGTTGATTACGTTCCTGCTTATCTCTTATCGCAGATATTCCAAGAGAAGAGAAAAGAAAAAGAAAAAGTAATGAAAGAGCTGACCGTGAACCTACACAATTCAGATGCACCCACATGTTTGTGTCTGGTTGAAGGCTTGCAAATGGTGTTGGCTCTAGGCCCCATTAGGCAATAAGCCACCTTATCTGCTCTAGGCTCTAGCCCAATTCCCAAATCAATACCAACATTAAAGAAAAAGAAAAAGAAAAGAAGGCGCATGATTCATTAAAGCATTGCTTAGAGATATTTCCAAAGCTTTCAAATTTCTAAGTATATGCCGACCAAACTTTTGCAACCAATATTAAGTATCTTTTTGATTTTCTTTGGTTTTAGACGCATCAGATCGTGTTATGTTTCTATACTTTATGCCATATTGATGACTCCTGAAAACACTTAAGAATTGCATCACTAATGACTAAACAAAGCTTTAGTGCTCTCTATAAATACACCTTACACATTCAATCGTTTCATTCACCATTATCCAATGTTTCAATCTCATTTCTCTGCATAATCTTGCTAACTCTTAACCATATTAGACACTAGTACACTAGTCAAAATATACTTCCATAAATCAATATGATGAAGATTAACAGAATTTCAGAAAGCGTTATCGGAATTAAATTGAGGTTGGTCGGAGGCGGAATGCAAAAGATCTTCAAACATACTTTTAAAGTTGAAGAAGGAGAGAAATTTTTGAAGGCATCTCGATGTTATTTATCAACCACAGCTGGACTGATTGCAGGTTTACTTTTCGTAACATCCGAAAAAATTGCATTCTCTAGTGAAAAATCTCTGACCATCTCTTCCACAAATGGAGGATTTATTCGAACACCTTACAAAGTAGTGATACCAGTAGAGAAGATAAAAAGAGTTGAAGAAAGTCAAAATGTCGATAAACCGAAACAGAAGTACATTGAGATAGTCACAGTTGATCATTTCGATTTCTGGTTTATGGGTTTTGTCAACTATGACAAAGCTTTTAGGACTCTTCAAAAATCTATAAACGTATCTCAACAACAGTAGGCTCAATGAGGACTCATGAAATTGTACATATTATCATGGGTTTAAGTAGTGAAAATATAGGCTAAGAAGACAAATAGTTTTTATTGTATTATACAGCTCTTTGTAATTAAATCATCTACATTATGGTAGTAAATTAGTATTCGTAATTCTGTTCTATAGACAGATCGGTTGACATTGAACTGTACCTAACATCTGACTTTGGTAACTTGACTTTGGCCGGGCGATTTTGACCAATAGTCAAGATTGGTTTTCTTCATCGTTTTTTCTTGTTTTCGATCCAATTTTTTCTCAATATCTGGTTATTTTGCTTAGATCTATGAGGGGTTTGCTGTTATGATGGTTACGAAATCAACTCCACCTCTATCTTCTCCTTCCCAAAGTATAGAGGGTTCTGATAGGGAAGAAAATTTTAGGTCTGAACCTGTAGTTGTCTCTGATGGTGATTCTTTGATTCCTCCTGGTTTCGAAGAGTTTCCTCCTAGTAAGCCAGTGTCTAAAGCTTGGGCTTCTACTCTTTTCCCTAAGAAACAAGAATTGCATCCTGAAGCTTCGATGAAGTTTTTTCCTCCTCAAATGGTTAATGGTGAGAGAATTACTCCTGTATCCTCATCAGTTTTTAAAGAAGAAATTCGTCGTTACGAGGATTTGGTAGCAAGGGTTTTTGTTGGACGAAGACTTTCTTATTATGTGGTTCGAAATGTTGTTCTCAAGGCCTGGAAACCTAAAGGAAATTTACAGGTAACCATTAATGGGGATAGTTTATTTTTGTTTGAATTTGATAATGAAGAGGACCGTGTTCAATCTCTTGAACATGGATCAATCTATATTCAAAATAGGTTATTCTTTATTCGACCTTGGTCAAAAACTATTGAAAAAGATATGGAAGAATTGAAAACTATTCCTATCTGGTTGAATTTAAGGAATGTTCCTCTCTATATGTGGAATGCAACGGGGCTGAGTATGATAACCAGTAATGTAGGGGTACCTATTATGATGGATCAACAAACACTAAACATAACTAGGATGAATTATGCAAGAGTGTGTGTTGAAATCGATGCTGATTGTGATTTCCCTGCTATCATTCCCCTGGTGATTGATGGTAAAGACAGAATTGAAGTAAAGGTGGAGTACACTTGGAAGCCACCAAGATGTTTGGATTGCAAAACTTTTGGGCATTCTAGTGCAAGATGTCCAAAGAAAGTGGTAAATACTCCAAAGATAGTAGAGAAATGGATTCCTAAGAAACCTGCTGTGACTGTGGATACTGAGGGATGGATTACTAAGTCCACAAAAAGGGGTAGAGATACCAGGGATGATACGTCTTGTTCTTCTGAGGAGGCAATGGTTGTTGAAGAAAATGTACAAGCTCAAAATGTTTTAATGGAGGAGGATTTCAGGATAGTATATGTTAATTTGGATCATCCGGTTTTAAATGAAGTGCCTGTTGTTCAGATGAATACACCAAATGAGATGTTGCTTAATAACAAATTTATTCTACTGGATAATATGAATGATACACATCATGAAACTGTTCCTGAGCACAACAAAGAAAATATGGGTCCCGCTATAGTGGGGTCTTCATTGGTGCAAGTTGGTGAAAATAGTTCCAGAGCTCATTTTCCAAAGAAGGGTTTTCTCAATAATGTTGTGAACTCAAATCTTCTTCCTAGAATTGCAGATCTAAAGAAATCTGCAAGAGGTAATTCTCCCCTTTCTAAATCTAAATAATGTTTAAAATAGGAAATTGGAATATTAGAGGTCTAAATGATCCTCTAAAACAGTTTGAAATAAAAAAATTAATTAGGAATAATGCCCTCTCAATGATTGGGATTCTTGAAACTCATGTTCAACTAGAGAATAAAAGTAGAATTAGAAATAATATTAATCCTTCTTGGAAATTTTTGGATAATGATAGTGTCAGCTCCAGTGGTAGAGTGTGGATTGGCTGGGATCCTTCTGTTATTCAAGTTTCTTTAATTCATTTATCTTCTCAAGCCATTTTTGTTGATGTTTCTTATGATTCCAAGTTCAATTTTATTGCTACCTTTGTGTATGGTGATAACTACTACCTTTCAAGAGTTAGTCTTTGGGATTCTTTGAAATCTTTTGCTAGTTTCAATAGTAAACCTTGGGTTGTTCTAGGAGATTTCAATTCTCTACTTTACCCACATGATAGGTGGGAGGAGCTGAAGTGATGCCTCATCATTATGCTGACTTTCAGAATTGTACTGATGCTTCCCATTTGTTTGATTTGCCTTTCACTGGTTGTTTTTATACTTGGTCAAACTGTCAACAACATGGAGGTATTATAAGATCAAAAATAGACAGAGTTATTGTTAATATTCAGTGGATTCAATACTTTCATAATTCTTCTGCTAAGTTTCTTCTACCAGGAATTTCTGATCATTCTCCTGGTGTGGTTTCTATCTTTGAAAAGAGGAAGCATGGTCCTCCCCCATTTAGGTTCTACAATTATCTTACTGAAGAGGAGGATTTCATGAATCTTATAAGGAATATTTGGAGGGAATCGGTTAGGGGAAATCCAATGTATGTCTTAGTGACTAAACTTAAGAGAGCTAAGAAGGGTATCAGCTTGTGGAAGAAAGCACGATATAGGTCAGTCTCTGCTCAAGTTATTCAAGCTAAGGAGGTTTTAGATACCACTCAAAAGTTACTCCAAGAACAACCTCTCAGTCATGATTTAGCAGGTAGGGAAAGGGTCTATGTGCAGGAGTATGCCAAATTAAGAAGATATGAAGAAGCAGAGGCTAAACAAAATTCAAGAATTAAGTGGCTTCATTTAGGAGATTCAAATGTTTCTTTCTTTCATAATTCTCTAAAAGAGAGAAGATCAAGAAATAATATTCTCATGCTTTATAATGATGAAAATGAAAAACTTGAGGATGATATTTCTATTGCAAATGAGTGTGTGTCTTTTTTCTCTTCTCTGTTTGATTCCCAAACCAATAGTGGTGATCAGAGTTCTCAGTTTGAAAACATAAATATTCCTTGCTGTGTTAATCAAGATGATATTTCTGAGCTGGTTAAGGATGTTTCTAGAGAGGAAATGATGAATGCTTTAGCTTCAATTGGTTCTAACAAAGCTCCAGGGCCAGATGGGTTTTCCAGCCACTTTTTCAAAGCTTGTTGGGAGGTTGTTGGGGATGATTTTGTTGCAGCCATTCAGAATTTTTTCTCTAAATCCAAGTTGCTTAGAGAGGTAAATAGCACTTTCATTACTCTTATTGCAAAGATTGAAAATCCTTCTTCAGTTTCTGATTTTAGACCCATATCTTACTGTAATGTCATTTACAAGTGCATCACAAAAAATTTATCTTTAAGGATGAAGCATGTTTTGTCTGGTATAATTAGTCCCAATCAATCTGATTTTATATCTGGGAGATCAATCCAAGATAATATTATGGTGGCTCATGAGATTGTTAGAAATTATCATAGAACCAAAGGAACTCCAAGATGTACTCTAAAAGTTGATTTAAAGAAAGCTTATGATACAGTAAGTTGGGAGGCCATTGTCTGGGTGCTGCAACGAGTTGGTTTTCCTTCTAAATTTATTGATTGTATATCTCTATGCTTCTCTACTTCTCGGTTTTCTGTTATGGTTAATGGTTCCCCTTATGGGTTTTTTGGTGCCAAAAGAGGTCTAAGGCAGGGTTGTCCTCTCTCACCCTATTTGTTTGTTTTGGTTATGGAAATATTCAGTGCTTCTCTTCTCCATCAAGTGAATATTCAAAGCTTTGGTTTTCATCCAAGATGCAAGCTTACAAGGTTAACTCATTTATGTTTTGCTGATGATATTTTGGTTTTTTTCAAAGGGAATGTGAAAACAGCTGAGAGTTTAAATTGTGCTCTTGAGCAATTTAGTAATTGTTCTGGCTTAGTCATGAACAAACTTAAGACTTCTCTCTATTCTTCAGCTGTCAATGAAGAGGTTTTGGATCAAATTGTTCTTTGCCTGGGCTGTACAAAAGGTGAGCTTCTTGTTAGATACTTGGGTGTCCCCTTACTTTCTACAAGATTATCCTATAAAGATTGCATCCCTCTGCTCAATAAAGTTGATATTAGGATTAAATCTTGGAAGACTATTTTCTTAGCTTATCCTGGTAGAGCCTTACTCATAAAGGCTGTTTTGGCTGGAATGATTTATTTCTGGTGTTCTTGTTTTGTCCTTCCCAAGAGGGTCATTAAAGAACTAAATACCAAGTTTAAAAGGTTTCTTTGGGATGGTCCAGATATGGGGAAGAAGCATAGTCCTATCAGTTGGGTTAATGTGTGTCATCCTTATGAGGAAGGTGGTTTGGGTGTTAAAGACTTAGAGTTTACCAATGCTGCTGCTAATCTGAGGCACATTTGGGACCTTATTTCTGGTAAAAATATTATTTGGACTGAATGGGTAAAATGTAATCTAATAAAGGATAAAGATTTTTGGAGCTTAAATGTACCTCAAGAAGCCTCTTGGTGCTGGAGAAGAATTTTAGATCATAGAGATCTTGCCAGGCAATTTATTGGAGTGATTATTGGTGATGGGACTTCTTTGAACTTTATGAAGGATAATTGGCATCCTAAAGGCATAATTGAAGATTGGGTTGAGCCACATGTGCTTGAAGCTTTGGGGATAACTCAATTGAGCAGAGTTTTTGATTTCATTACTGATGAAAAATGGGTCTACCCTGATAGTATGGAAGAAGATGTGGTGCAAGCTGTGACTGAGCTATCTAATGTTGATTTTAATGTTGCTGATGATGATACTTTCATATGGAAGCCAGGAATATCAGGTCAGTTCTCAATGAAAGAAACTTACATGTGTTTATCTTCACATAACATTAAACCTCCCTGGAACTGTCTTGTTTGGTTTAAAAACCATATTCCTCGACAATCGTTTATTTCTTGGCTTGGTATGCAAAAAAGACTGAAAACTAGAAATAAACTCTTAAAGTGGGGTGTGATTCAAGATGATAGTTGTATCTTATGTCATAGTAGTCTTGAGACTGAGGACCACCTTTTCCATGCTTGTCCTTTTGCTGCCATTATTTGGAAGGGTTTGCTTCTTAAAATGGGTTATGTCAAGGAGATGGAGAATAGCTGGGATGAGGAGATTGCTTGGTGCATTGGTGCTTTCAAGGGGACCAACTATATCTCTACTGTTAAAAAGCTTGTGCTTAATGGTTTTATGTACCATTTGTGGAGGGAGAGAAATAACAGGTCTTTAGAACTCGTTTGCTTCAACTGATGTTGTCAGTTTTCTTATAGTGCAAGAAGTTAGGTTTAAAATGTCAGCTTCTAGTCATCAGGAGATGGAGAGTACCCATGCTATAAATTTTATGCAGAGATGGAGCATTGATTGTTCTTTTATTGTTCCAGATTTTATCAAATGTACTTGGCAGGGCCCTTGCGATCCAGATATTGTATATATAATTTGAGTAGAAATTGCTGGCCTCACATTGAATGTTAGGCCAAAAGCTTGAATTCTAGAGCTTCTGGCCCCCGACCAATAATAATAGAGAGTTTCCATGATTTTCGATATTCATTTTTAGCACCACGGGTGGGTATCTAATCATCTTTTTTCGTTTCTCCATTCCAAAGAAAATCTGAAAACCCTAATAGGTTAAAACGCATTACATCTTCCTCCATTTTTTTCTTTCGTTCCAAAGAAAACCCCAACGCACGGTTTTACATCCTACACCGTCTAAAACATCTAAGCCCTAATACTCTTCCCAATCGTTCTCTTCTGCCATTCTTTCTTAGATCTTCGGTGATTTCTACGCTTCTTCAATTCATTTTTTCTAACAGGTAAGTCTTTTTTCGTAATTTTGAATGTCTAAGGTTTTGTTTTTTTAGCTTGGATTCTTCCAATTTTGATATTGATCATTGTGTTTGCAGGGTTTATTGTCCGATTCAATCCCAAAACGTGTGATATATACTCTGATTTCGATTTGAGTATAAAGTTTAATTGTTTATTGTTCTAAGGTTTTGAGGGTTATATATTTTTAGTCAAAGTTTTTGATTAGTTTCCTGTGGTTTTGTATGCAGATAGATTCGTTGCTCATTTAATATGCAGATATACCGTTAACACATGAAGACTTGACTATAATCGAGAAAAAACAGGGTTTTAGCGAACTTTAAAGAATCAAGCACTTGAAAAAGAAAACGTATTACACCAATGATAATGGTGATAAGGTAAATAAACTCAATACCTCTAACTTTCTGTCTCGAATTCATTATTCGATAGTCATTCGTATAATTGCTTTTTAGAAACTAAATTGAATCGGACTCTTCATGATTTTTTTTTTTGTTTCTAAGGTTAGTTTGGTTTTGTACAAAGTTAAGCTCATGTATCTCTTTACTTTTCTGGCATGGATTTTCAGTTGCATCAATATCCAGCATCAAGAATATGCAAGGAATCTTATTGTTAAATGATTTAATTACCAGATATCTTAATAATATGTTTACTACCTAATTGATTAGGCTCTGATTGTATCAGTGGTTCAAGTGTTGTAGGAGGATCTCTTTTGGAGTTGAAAAATTCTCAAGAAAATGAAGACTTTAAATTTGTTGACATGCACGCTTTAACGGGTGAGAAAATGATAACATTCCAGGTTTAGTATCATTTCCTGAAAACTCTAAATTAAAGGAGCATAATCTCAAACTTCATGCTCATACCTTATGTATTACTCGCATCAGTTAGGATACATATCTTCCTCTTATACGTTACTGCATGATAGGAACTCTAAAGTGCTTTTCCTATGTCTTAATCTGCAAGTGCACAGAGCCTTTGAAGGCAGTGGCAAGCACAGGTCTTTCCACAGGGAACTAGAGGGTGCTAGGTTATTCTAAGACTTCTCAACTTTTTCGGGGGTAAGTGACACAATTTTATGGCTTTTGTTTAAAGTCTTTTAATGATTGATTTGAAGGTTTCACAGCTAAAATGTAAAATGAGTTGTAAATGTTAAGGTACAGGCACTAGGATTATCAATTCACCACTATTTCAAGTTATGCAATTCAACTAAACTGAATATTCTTGTTCCTAAGGCAGGTAAGGATAGTGTGTCAACTCTATCATATACCTAAGGGGTTTCACCAATTGAGATTTCAATTAACAGCTCAGAGTACTACTCAGAGCATTAGATGTCTAGTTAAGTACAACTAATCTAAGAGATAGCAATGTCAATTAAAATATGAGCTGAACACACTCAACACAATGTAAACCTAACTACAATGGATGCATGACATTCATTGTGAGAGCAGGGCATTGAGGTGTTAACAATGAAATTCTCTTATCATTTAAAGCATGCCAAGAATAATTCAAATGAAGTTGAACCACAGAACATCAAATTAGGGTTTCATGTCAATCCTAGTAAATGGAATTAGCCCATGATGAACATAAAAACAGATTAAATTAAAATTGCAGACTAAATATAAACCCTAAAATTGACTCTAAAACTGACTCCTCTCTCTTCCCTCAAAACATCAATATATACTCTTCACAATAATTCAAACTTTGTTACACACAAACCCAAACCTGATTTGCGCCTTGTCTTCCTCTGAATCGACCATGCGGGGTGGTTGATGAAAATCCTAGCTTCAATCATCTCTAACCTAGCTTCTAGGTTGATGAGAAGCTATGAAGGAGATAATTGATGCAAGAGTGGCGGAGAAGGAGCTAGAGGATTTGTTGTGACAGAAGAATGGGATGGAGGTGATGATGGAGCTCTGCCATGGGCGTGGGAAGAATGAGGTGGAGGTATGGTTGGGTAAGGTTTCTCTGAGGGAGGTATGGAGAAGAAAGAGAAAACAAAGATGAAAATGTGGTGTAGTCGATGGGTATAGGGTTAGGTACATTCGTTGTAGAGCGGAGGCATCGAGGGTTGATGAAAGAGACGGAGCGACCGTAGGATCTAGGGTGAGATAAATCTCACTAGTGAGGATGATATGCGGTTGCGGTCTTTGGGCGGGAGTATCAAGCGAAGATGTGTAGGAGCTGGAGCGAGCGTTGGATGAGAAGATAGCAATCTCAACGGTTCAGGGTGAACGGGTTCGGATCCGGGTCATGGGTAGCTCTAGCCCATGTCTTCCTTGTTGGGTTGCAACTGATTCGCGCGCGGGCTTTGGCTCTCTGCTCCATAGATGCTTGACTCCAATTCTTCGCTCTTTGGGCTCCTCAATTTCTCCGAGCTTTATTTATTACCTAAAAACACAAAATTAATTAATACAAATATTTATTCTTGAAAACAAAGAAAATACAGAATCTGGGATAATATCTGATTTATGAGCACAAAGATGAGTAAAGTGCCAATAAAAGGTGTATAAATATGCAATATTTGGCACTCATCAAATACCCCCAAACCCGAATTTTACTTGTCCTCAAGTGAAACAGAAATTAAGAAATCCTAACTATACCCTGTCAGCAGTCTCTCGAATGCATTTAGCGTATGCACTAAGCCTTTAAACCCCTAGGTGTCCCTAGTGGACGAGTTGTAGTCTCGTGAGGGTTTACCGAGGTGTACCCACAAAACCTTCTCCAACTTCGAGTGTAAAAGAGTCTCAAGCATCCAAGGAGCTATGAGGACATAGAGTTTCTGCATACTAGTAACAAGAAGTTAGAACTACCAAAGAACGCATTCTCATCCTTAAGTCCGAGCGAGAAGTAACCATACCATATGAAAGAATTCGGATTCGATTGTGATCATAAGCCTCGACTTCCGCCTCACCATTAGGGTTTTATGATAATTGCACTCAAAAAGATCGCTTTTTTAGTCTCTCATGTGCGGGCAAGAATAAAGAGAGAAATCCCGCACACGTTGTAGGTAAGAAGGATAACCTTCCAGAAATAAAATCGAGACTCCACAAAGTGTGGACAAAAAGAATCTTTTTCCCGATGATCTCTAAGAAAGGAAATCAACCATTAGCAAGAGGTGGGAGTACTCACTTACCTTCTCACCCGATCGGCAATTAACATCATTCTCTCATAGGAACCATAGAAACGTCTTCACTCTTCGGTCTTCAATTGTTGATGACGAACTTCTAAACTTCAAAAAAAAACTTGACAATTTTTAACTTTTATACTCAATTTCCTTGTTACTTGGAATTTTCTTCTTTACCATGGTGGTATCAAAACTAAGAAAATAAACTACATTTTTTTTTTTTTTTTTTTTTTTTTTTTTTTTTTTTTTTTTTGGACATCACTATATACATTAATTGAAAATAAAAACAATAAAACTACTAACTCTATGGATGAAGGACTATATCACACAATTTCCTTAACTTGTACTGTCTTGATTTCACAAATTTCATTAATTCTCATCTTCTTTTTCTTTTCTTTGTTGCACGTAACCTTGGACTATATCAACTTTTCTTCAAATATTCGATGTTGCTCAAAACTGGCCGATGATGATGTGTTTCTATGGATCTGCTGATTGAGAGAGAGAGTGATGCTAACTGCAAATCGATATTTAGAAGGAGTTTTCATCTTTAGACGTCACCCTCATGATTGATGGAATTAGCACTCAAGAGAACAAAAGTAGTACTTTTGAAAGTGGTGCGAAGTTGGGTAGCTCACCATTCCTACCCGGAATTGACGTACGGTGACACACACTCTAAAAGCTTTTCTAAAAAGTCACAAAGAGTGAAGGTCGGTACCTCGCTTGATGTAAAATGGGTAGTCTCCACTATGGGTGATCACAATTCTACTACCGAATATCTAAACAACACCTAATTCGCCCTCCTAAGTATGGTTAAATCCAACTTTAACGCTCTAATCAACTAAGGAACCCGATTGCGTTCTCTAGTACTTCCAAGTTCTTGTTATTTGGTCAGACTCTCTATGTAAACATAGCTAAAAGCATGCTAGTGACTCTAAAATCTCTAAAAGTTTGAGGTTTTTATGCAATTTTTTGAGTTTTTTGATTTTTTGATTTTTTTTTTTTTTTTTTTTTTTTTTGTAAATACAAAGAAGTAAAACAAAAAGGCTAAAAACTCTATATGCAAATCACACCCCCAAACCTAGATCAAACATTGTCCTCAATGTGTCAACAGATACAAAGAATTTAAACAAGTCACATACCAAGAGAACTATGTTGAGTAGAGAAAAGGGAAGAGATTAGGATGCAAGAGGGTGTTGCTAAACCATAGAAAGATGAATGCTTTGAAAGCAAACAATCAAGAGCGCAAGACAAAAAGTTTGGTTAGCACACATCAAAAATTATGCAAAAAGAAAAATAAAAGGGAAAGAGAATGGATTTTTAGTCCATGAGTATGTACACAAGTGAACTAGATCAGTCCACATAGATGGGGTCTTCCAAGTCGACGGTCTCAACACGGTGGAAGATGCTCCAGAAATGGTTTGATCTTTGACCATTGACTTTGAAGATGTTCTTGTTTCTTTGGGTTTTCAACTTCTCTGACTCCATGGGGAAAACGGTACGTACCACGTATGGTCCCGACCATCGAGAACGTAGCTTTCCGGAAACAAATGCAATCTAGTGTTGTACAATAAAACTTTTCGACTGGGGTGAAAGACTTGCGCAGAATGCGCTTGTCGTGAAACACTTTCATCCTATGTTTGTACGTTTGGCACTATCATAAGCATCGTTTCTCAATTCTTCTAACTCATTGAGTTGAAGTTTTCTATGGGTACCACTTTATCAAGATCAAAATTCAACTTTTTCACAGCGGTATGCACGGTGTTCTAACTCAACAGTAAATGACATGCTTTACCGTACACTAGTCTGTAAGGAGACATCCCGATGGGAGTCTTGTAGGCAGTTCTATAGGCCCATAAAGCATCGTTTAAGCGCAAAGACCAATCTTTCCTAGAAGGATTGACGGTCTTCTCAAGAATATGCTTAATTTCCCTATTAGAAACTTCTACTTGGCCACTGGTTTGAGGATGGTAAGGTGTTGCGACCTTATGAGTGATTCCATACATGCGCACTAGTGATTCAAAGGGTCTATTGCAAAAATGACTACCTCCATCACTGATTATTGCCCTAGGGGTTCCAAAACGGGAGAAAATGTTCTCCTTAAGAAAAGAAAGAACAACTTTATGGTCGTTGGTTTTGGATGCAATGGCCTCTACCCACTTAGAGACATAATCAACAGCAACAAGAATGTATAACTTACCTTCAGAGTTAGGAAATGGACCCATGAAATCAATACCCCAAACATCAAACAGCTCAACAATCAAAATGGGTTGTAAGGGCATCATGTTTCTCTTAGAGATACTTCCTAATTTCTGGCATCGGTCACAAGCAACACATAATGCATGACAATCCTTAAACAGTGTTGGCCAATAGAAACCGCTTTGCAAGATCTTTGCAGCAGTTTTCTTGGCACTAAAGTGGCCTCCACATGCATGGTCATGACAAAAAGAAATGACGTCCCTTTGTTCAGAATTGGGGACACATCTCCTAATGATTTGGTCTTGCGTACTTAAACAAATATGGGTCATCCCAAAGGAAGTGTTTAACTTTAGCCAAGAATTTAGAACGGTCTTGTTTAGACCAATGCAAGGGCATTCTACCCGTAGCAAGGTAGTTCACAATATCGGCAAACCAAGGCATCTCGGACACAAGCATCAATTGCTCATCAGGGGAATGATTCCCTAATCAACACACAGATTCATCGAAGGTTCGACATTCAACCTAGACAAGTGATCAAAGCAACAACATTCTCGACCCTTTCTTATCTCGAATTTCGAGGTTAAACTCTTGTAACAAGAGTATCCATCGAATTAGACGAGCCTTAGCATCTTTCTTAGACAAAAGATATCTCAATGCAAAGATGATCAGAATAAATGATGACCTTAGACCCTATCAAATAAGATCTAAACTTGTCTAATGCAAACACAACAGCTAGCAACTCCTTCTCAGTAGTGGAATAATTCAATTGAGCATCGTTAAGTGTTTTACTAGCATAGTAGATCACATAAGGGAGTTTGTCTACTCTTTGGCCCAAAACAGCTCCTACAGCATAGTCAGACGCATCACACATAATCTCAAATGGTAATGACCAATCGGGGTCGACTATAGGGGCGAGATGTAAGGAGAGCCTTGATTGCTCCCATGCCTCCTTACAAGCATCATCAAAGACAAATGCAACATCTTTTGCAAGAAGATTGCACAAAGGTCGTGAAATTTTACTAAAGTCTTTGATGAATCGGTAAAAACCCGCATGGCCTAGAAATGATCCGATGTCCCTCACGGAACGAGGTTGAGGCAAGTGTTGAATGAGATCCACCTTGGCTTTGTCTACTTCTATGCCTTTTTCCGAGATAATATGCCCTAGAACAATGCCTGAATTAACCATGAAATGACATTTTTCCCAATTCAAGACCAAACTCTTTTCCTTACACCTAATCAAAGCACACAAGTGAGGTGTCTTGCAAACACTCATCAAATGAAGACCCAAACACAGAAAAATCATCCATAAAAATCTCAAGAAACTTATTTACCATGTCGGAAAAATGCTCATCATGCAACGTTGAAAAGTAGCGGGTGCATTGCACTGACCCAAAAGGCATACGACGATAAGCAAATGTTCCATAAGGACATGTAAATGTGGTCTTTTGTTGGTCTTCGGGTGCTATGTGAATTTGGTTGTAGCGAATAGCCATCTAAGAAGCAATAGTAACTATGTTTGGCTAACCTTTTGCATTTGGTCAATGAAGGGAAGGGAAAATGGTCTTTCTTGGTTCTGTGTTCAGTTTTCTATAATCAATACATACTCGCCACCCAGTGGTCACACGGGTGGGAATGAGCTCATTCATCTCGTTTTGAACTACAGTAATGCCAGACTTCTTGGGTACTACCTGAATGGGACTGACCCACTGGCTATCAGGGACAGGGTAAATGATACCCGCATCAAGCAATTTCAGAATCTCACCCTTGACAACATCTCTCATGTTGGGGTTAAGTCTCCTTTGCATTTCCCTAGATGGTTTAGTGTTTTCCTCAAGGTTTATGTGATGCATGCAAATTGTGGGACTTATACCCTTAAGATCGGAGATGGTCCAACCTAAGGCTCCTTTATGCTCTTTAAGTACTTCTAAAAGTTGACTTTCCTGTTCCGTGTCTAAACATGATGCAATAATCACAGGAAAGTCTCGGAAGGACCTAAGAATGCATACTTCAAGGTATCAGTAATGGTTTCAAATCAAGCTTAGGTGGTGTATCAAGAGGTGGGGTGAGATGTGGTATCAGAGAGTGGAAGAGGTTCCACTGCATTCTACCATTTAGCAATATCCATGGGTGGCACAGACTCTAGCAAAGAGTGGACTTCACTAATGTACTCAGAACTGAAGAGATCTAAGTCAAAATTGTCTAAACATGCTTGCATGTGCAGGTCCACATGACAAAATGTCGGGCAAAGAGTCTTGAATCGGACTCTCAATCATGTTAACCTTATGCGATTCATCATCATCACACTCTATGGGTTGTTGGTTCACACGAAAGACATTGATTCTCTGATCATGTTGCCAAAAGACAAATTCAATATCCCGCTACGACAATTTATTATAGCGTTTGACGTTGCCAAGAAGGGACGTCCTAAGATAACGGAATATGATTTTCGAGGATTATGCACAGGTTGTGTATCTAACACAATGAAGTCCACGGGAAATAAAATTTATCAACCTTGATTAGCACATCTTCCACGATTCCCGAGGGACTTTCTTTCACGAATCTGTCCGCTAATTGTAGCGTGACGGGGGATGGGTTGCAATTCCCCAAGACCTAAGCGCACATACACGAGAATATGGCAAAGTAGATTCACACTAGCTCCTAAGTCCAATAAAGCTTTTCGATTGTATGCTCACCTATAGTACAAGAGATAGTCGGGCTACGGGTCTTTAAACTTAGGTGGGGTTTTGTTTTGAATAATTGAACTTACTTGCTCGGTGAGAAAGGCACGCTTATGCACATGAAACTTTCGCTTTTGTGTGCACAGGTCCTTCAAAAACTTAGCATGGCGGTATTTGCCTCGATTGCTTCGAGAAATGGAATGTTTATGTTAACTCTTTTGAACAATTCCAACATCTCGTTGTATTGGTACCCCCTCATTGCACCAACCGTTGTGGAAATGGAGCAACAGAACATGACTTGGCACAAGAACATCTATATTAGTAGGACTCTTGGTTTTCTCAATGGGCTCGATTCTTTCTCTACAGTAGATGTTTCCGGTGGTGTTGTGTGTACTTGGGAGTCGATGTAAACTCGCTTGAAGGTGGTACACCTACATGGTTCTCAACAATTCTACCACTACGGAGAGTGGTGACAGCATTTGCTTGACTATGTGAAGTTTCATTGCAGGTAGAGGAGCCTGCTTGAAACACATTCTTTGGATTTTATTGGGGTTGACTAGGGAATTTGCCTTTCTCTCTCTCATTCAATGCATCACAGATTTTGCCCCTATCTTAAGATCTAGGTTTGTGAGACGTTGGTGGTAGTTTTCTCAAGTTTTGAAAGACCTTGGGTTAACAGAACGACACGGTCTTCCAAGCTAGTCTTTTTCTCTGGTGCGAGGGTGTGGTGGTACTTGGGGGTTTCTAGGATATGAGTATCCTTGGTTGTTATTTGTTGGTCCCCCTTGTACAGGTCCCTTGGACCATGAGAAGTTAGGGTGGTTCCTCCACCCTGGGTTGTAGGTTTGAGAATAAGGGTTGTTCTCTTGCCTTTGGTATAATGCATTGGCTTGCTCGGCTTTAGACTCTTGAAATGCATGACGTTCTGGACAGCTGTCCACTAAGTGGTCAGAACTATGGCATGCGGCACAAGTGGCCATATCAATTTGGTCACGGAGAGTAGGGGTATTAGATTTTACATTCTTTTCCAACTCAAGCACTTCTATTCTCCAGGCCAAAGATGCCATTTTTGCATTTCCCTCAAAGTCGACTCGATTCTATGAACATTTTGTGCGGGGGTAGTCCTTCTCGGTTCACGGATGGACTCCCCCGTTGAGTCTTCTCAGTGACTTCGATTAAGAAAGTCCAAGCGTCATCAGCACTCTTGTCAATAAATGCACCATTGCACATTGACTCGACTGTGGTACGGGTTCTAACATCTAGACCCTCATACAAGATTTGGACGAGTCTCCATTTTTCAAAACCATGGTGGGGACATTGGAGTAATAATTCATTGAATCTCTCCAAGTATTTTGCTAGAGTTTCGTCTTCTAATTGCACAAAACCATATAGACTTTGGCGAATTGTCGGCGAGATCTTATGGTTGGGGAAAACTTTTGAAAAACTCTTTTGTGAGGTCATCCCAGGTTCTAATGGATTGTGGTTGTAGGGCATGAAGCCAAGACTTGGCTTTGTCTTTCATAGAAAAAGGAAACAATCTCAATTTGAGGGACTCCTCTGGCATTTGGTTAAAACGCAGAGTCCCACAAATATCCTCAAAGTCTCTCACGTGATGGTAGGGGTTCTCAGCATTGACCCCTCTAAACACGGGTAGCATGTGAATGGTACTTGCTTTGGTTCAACCGGCAAGCATCGGTGGCGAGAATGATGCAAGAGGGATGGCTTGCCCTAGTTGGGTACATGTAGACCTTGAGACTACGGGGTGGGTTTGGTTCATCACCCATGATTTCTGTTTCAGATAGGTCTGGGCTTGGCTTTCGGTTGAAGAACTTGGTATGCTTACGATTTCGTCCGGGCGGATTCTAACTAGTCGATTTGTTTGGTCTCTAAAAGACACAATCATAGCCTAGATAGCGCATCTAGCATGTTAACAAACAATCACGTTCAACACAAAAAAGCAAAAACTCAAAAATAACCCACTAAAACAAGACTCAAACCCAAGAAATTGGTTATTGGTGTCGTAAGGCCCAGCAGAATAGGTTGGTTCCAGCCCAAAAGGTGTAGGCTTAGATTGTTTGCACGGCCCAAGTTAGGTTGACAAATGTATAGCCCAGTTTTTGTGGTGTTGGGCTCGGTGCGTGCGAGCCCGAAGTGAGTTGAGCCCAGTAGTTGGGTTTTTGTTTTTGGGAGGTTTACAGCCCAGGTTTGTGGGCTGAGGGTTTAGTGGAATGCCACGCCTAGAAGTGTGTTTTAACTTAAGCAGCCCGGGGTTGTGTAAACGGCCCACAGAATGGTGAAGTTTGTGCAGCTAGGCCAACCTCTCCGGTCACAAAGGCAGGAAGGAACAAAGACACTTGAGCACGGCTTTGAGCAATCAGAGAGTAATTAACTGTGAGTAATAAGAAGACATGACTTGGTAAAGAAAAATTTTTGTGATGTGCACGGGTTATGGATGTGCTCACTCAATAGTGCAAAGCATGTGCCGGGGTAGTGTGTTTGAAATTCAACAAGCTAAATGCTATTCAAATTCTACTACTTGACAGATCATTCAAACACCACAGTCACACACAAAATTCGGGGAAAGCACAAAAATCAACAGCAAAATGGATATAGTCACTTTCGCAACATGCTCAGCCAGTAGCAATTGCTCGTGAGTCAAATATCAGGCCAAAGTTGTGAGTTAACAAGGTCTAACTGATTCTCGTGTCTAGCACAAGTTGAGCATGCACAAGAATGGAGGGTGTGTGGCATCAACTCACTCGGTTGATGTCACTTGAGCCTTGACCAACTTGGCTATCCAAGTGGTGGCTCAAACAAGATTGCCCAGGGTTGGTCAAGTTAGCTGAAACTCAGGGCTTTAACAGGTTAATCAAAAGTTTGGCTAACATATAAACTCAGGCACTAGCTCTCAGCAAGCTTTAGTGCAATTATCAGCAGGCAATACAGGGTATGCAACATGTTGCAGGAATGAGGTTGTCAACTGGCTCAGTTGAGTTTGTGGCATCAACTCACTCAGATACCAAAAGTCTGAGTTGATGTCAAACTCTCAGAGCTCAGGGGTTTTGTGGAACACAAGCCAAGGCAATACAGGCTAAGCTCAAACTGCAGCTACAGGGGCTTGCAGGGTGGTATATGGTTCACTTATCACAGGCTATAACATTCATTCATTCACAAGCAAACATTCATTCATTCAAGGGAACAAGATTGGAAGACAATACCACCAGTTTTACACTGGGTTTAGGCACTCCACCAGTATTAGAAAATAGAAAATATATTACTTACACATTGGTGGAAGGTAGCCGAAGCAACAAGCTAGACAACCACACATTTTTGAATAATATATACCTAGCCTATGAAATAAGTACCCGCCTAATTAACAATTTACATATTGACTTGCGAGTGAGTTCTTGGAACCAATTTACAATTTCCTATTTTTTGATACTTTTAAATATTATATTTTTTAATATTTACCATACAAAGCTTAAGGTTGCTATTTTAATTGCCTATCTTTCTCAAATTTTGAATCCCAAAAAATTTACCAACATCAAAGACATTTTTCTCCGCCAAACATCTAGGCCCGTGCAGCGCACGGGCGCAACAACTAGTTATGATAAATTCTGATGGGTCTCTCAGAGAGGATTCTGGAGGATTTGGTGCTATTCTTAGAAAGGCAGGTGGTGCAGTGATTGCTGCTGTTAGTGGTGGTGGACCTCCCATGTCTGTGATTGCTCATGAGATGCAAGGGTTGGAATTAGGCCTTAAAATGGCAAAAAAGGAAGGAGCATCTAGTGTTCATATCTCTATTGATTCTATGGTGGTCTATAATCTGCTTACAAACTCTGATATGGTTCCTCCTTGGCGATGCTACAAATTTGGAGAAGAATCAAGACTTTGAAGACTTGTTTTCATGGTTGGAAGGTCTCTCATTGCTACAAAGAGTCAAACAGGTGCTTGATCACCGGGCCGGGTTTACATTCTCTTTGGTGAATGGGTAGAGATAAAAGAAGAGAATTTCTCTCCTGAGCTCAAGGAGATTTTGGCTGATGATGCTTCCCAGAAAGAGATTCTGAGGATGAAAAAAGTTAGGAGTAGGTAGGTTTCTTTTCTTTTTCTTTGTGTTTGTTTTTTTTTTTGTTGGTTTGGGTCTCCTTAACCCAGCTGAGCGTGTCAAAAAAAAAAAAAAAAAAAAAAAAAAAAAAAAAAAGATCGGTTAACATAGTTTCTTTTCTCTCTCTCTTCTTCTTCACTCATTGAATGCTATCCTTCTTTTCGAAATGAACGAAGAAATTGAGCGAACTTGGGACCTGGATTTCAAGAATGCACTTGAAAGCAAAATCTATGCACCACAAACATACTGAAATGCCTAGCTGCAAGGCTTGCGTCTCCTCCTTATTGCTATATTGTGAATGAGCTTGTTGGCTGGAAAGGCTTAAAGTTTTTATTAGAAGAAACATTCTGTTGCGAATTGCCCAAGAATCCAAGATATAGCGTAACTGACCAGATTCCGAATGTAATCTCTTTTGACAAGGTTTCTAATATAGGCAGCTTTTGCTGATCAAAAATAAATAAATAACACCACCAACCAGTGTTCTACTAAAGTTGTTTTTAAATATCATATAAACAGCATATAAAACCCGCAATTGTATGCTTTAGCAATTTTGTTATCCATATAGGTAACTTGGGTGTAGTTTTGATTCAGTAATACAGCTGGACAAAACTCCGAACTAATTCCAAGCATGGATATGATTCCATCGTATTCAACAAAAAAATAAGGAATTGTCTGCTCGTGAAATTCACAGCCCTGCCAAGAGATTCAGTACACCTACTGTAACAAGGGCTATTCACAAATTACAGGATGCATATGTTACCGTGAAAAGAATAAGGAGATCAGATGAGACAAGTGAATTGCAGAGGAGAGTGAATAAATGACATCTTACTTATTGCAGCAAAACCACTTCTGAATAATTCATACAAAACTGGTAGTATCAAAATATATGTTGGGTGGTGGACCGTGGAGGTGTCGTCATCGCTTAACCCATTGGAAGCTCTTTCTTGCCTTCGCCATTCCTGGTTTCTTCCTTTCAACTACACGCGAGTCCCTCGTCAAGAAACCCTCTGGAATATGATATACGAAACATTAGCTAACAGCAAAGAAAAGATCGAGAAAACATGATAAATAACTGGTCAGGAACTAGTTGGAATGCTCCAAATATCATATAACGGAAAAACAAATACCTTACACCTGCAGTCGGGTTACAGGGTTCTACCAGAGAAAAAAAAATCCATCTAACTAATTTTGCTGTTTTAATCTGAAAAAAATGCGAGGAAAATGATGAAGTCCAGTTCAGCAACTTTACCAGTTTTAAGGTATGGACGTAGACCAGGCTCCCAGTTTTGCAAGGCTCTACTGATACCCAACTGTATGGCTCCAACTTGACCTGTTTTGCCAAAAACATTTTTTAAGGATCTTAGAAATAAAGAGAAGAAAAAAGCAAATAATGATGATTATGTATGTTAACATAGAGGGTGGTAAGAGCATTCAGTATCTGATTAAGAGTATCTCACTGCTTTTGTCATGTTCTACCAAATCTAGAGTTCTTGCTGAATCTCAATACCAGTATCTGTTAAACTATTAACTCACACAATGTTTAACCAGCTTATGATGCAAACAAACGCATACTTTTTCACCGGCTCATGTAAGAAAATTGACATCTGTGAGATATTTCACTAGTCCAACTACAATTTTCTGATAACGTTAATATTACATCAAATATGGATCAATTCACTGAACTTTTTATGCAGCTGTTGCACTAAATCGTGTACGTCTACTTTAAACTCCAACAAATGAAGGCTTATCTGGATGTATAGACACCATGGTCTCTTCCATCGACTTAAGTTGTGTACTCGAAGAATGATCACACGACAGTATACAACTTATGTCGATGGAAAAGATTAAGGGGTATATACCTCCATATAAGTTCTCACTTGTGAAGTTTGAAGATGTGCATACACAATTTAGTGATCACATACACCTGTTTAACAGTAAAACTCGGGTTGGCTAAGGACACAAAGGTCCCATTTGACAACTAGTAGTCAACTATAAGAAAACCCCAGCATCGTTTTCAAACTTCTCCAAGACATAAAGTCAGCAAATGCAGATTTCTTGTAGATTAAAGAGTTAAATATAATCAATTTTTATCTTTAAAATCAGAAATAAAATCATTACCTGAGAGACCACCGCCTTGCACAGTACATTTGACATCCCAAAGGCCCAGGGTCTTTGTCTCAGAAAATGGTCTCAGGATAGCCGCACGATGGTCAAGAATAGGAAAATAAACGTCAAATGATTTGTCATTGATACTAAACCTTCCATCCCCAGGTTGGACCCAGACACGTGCTATACTGCATTTCCTTCTTCCAGTACCATAAGCCCTTCCCTTGTCATCAACCTGCCTCACTCGTGCTTTGGCAACTTCCTCTTGTTTTCTGCGCTCTATCTCGGCATTCGTGGATTTCCTTGCACTTTTCTCATTCTTCGGCATATCTTTTAACTCACTTAAAGGGTGCAACCCCTCAACACCTTTCAAGTCCTTCAGAAGAATCATACTTTCTATCATTTCTTCAGTTATACCCGATGCAGCAATTAGGTCACCAAAAGCACGGTCTGGGCCTACAAATGATAATACAGAATATGATCCCTTCGTTAGTAGTTTCAAACTTGAGAACCTTTACACAGTAAAACCTAGTTGGAAATTACTAACCAAATTATTAAAAAGATACAACAACTAGCATAGGAAAGTTTAAGAGATATATGACATGATGTTTTCAAAAATAGGACATTGCCATATTTTGTCCTGATATCTTCCTTACCTACTAACTAATGAGTCTACGTTATATGCTTTCCATGAATCCAATAACACCAGAATCGCACTGACAATGTCTGAATATTAACAGAATTGTTGATGTTTTCAGTTATTAACCATTCAACAGGAAATAAGTACCGGCACTACCGTGATTTGCTAACAAGATGGTATCAGTATCGTTAGACCTAACTCACATAACAAGAACCTTGTCACAATTGGTTATACATGAACATACCATGTTCTTGCTTATTTTTTTGGAAGGCGAGTGAGGTCATCAAGATACGAACAAACTCTAACACTAAGCAGGAATTATATCCGGTTCTAAATTACACAAACCACATTCTTGCCTCGCTCACATTTGCAATAACCTAAACATTCATCATGATCAAAATACACAAGCTGTTGTCTGCTAATGTAATTCATGGAAATAAGCTACAAACAGCGAAACTTCATCATAAAAATTAAAACTCCATAGATAATTTTGGAAACACACTTTACAAAATCAATCCAATTCACAACAAATTTTGTTGTCAAAGGCGTCGCCTAGGCGCCAAAGTGGACTTATTTTTGAAATGGGCATCACGCATCTGAAAATAAGATAACTTTCAAGGCTCCCCAGCGGCGCCTTTTTGGGCGCACAGTCAAAGGCGCCAGCGTTCAGGGAGCCCAAAATAGTATCTTTTAGAGTAAATGAAAAAATATTTATCAAATCTTTTCCAAATCTTTTCATTTAAGTTAGATAACTCAGATTTGTTAACAGTTTAAAACCCTAACCTAGTTATTTTTGTATTTATATATGAATATATTATAACTTTATGAATCCAAATCAACTACTTCTCTTAGTTCTTTGTGAGTCTGTTATACCTAGTATTCTATAGGCTACAAAATAAGAATATAGTTATGTCAGTAGAAAATTCTACAACTACAAGTGATACTGTTCGTATCAGACCTTCAAACGATCCAGGATGGAGCTATGGGTAACCTGTTGATGGAGACAGAGGTTGTAAAATGTGACTTCGGTGGTCATGTGTCTAGAGGAGGTATCAAGCGACTCAAACACCATTTGGTTGGTAACTATAAAACCTTCGACTTCAAGGGGGTTAGTAAGTGTAAGAATGTTTCTACTTCTGTCCAAGATGAGGAATATGATTATATGATTGCAAAAGCTGCTGCAACCGAAGAAACGAAGCAACAAGAGGAAAAGAACACTGCCGTCAATGACAACAAGAGCAAAAGCAGCTTCTTTACTATATTAACGTCAGTGTTCTTTTCCCCTTGTTGCTTCTTTTCTTCGGTTGCAGCAGCTTTTGCAATCATACACCTCATCTTGGACAGAAGTACAAACATTCTTACACTTACTAACCCCCTTGAAGTTGAAGGTTTTATAGTTACCAACCAAATGGTGTTTAAATCGATTGATACCTCCTCTGGACACATGACCACAAAAGTCACATTTTATAACCTCTTTGTCTCCATCAACAGGTTGCCCATAGCCCCATGTGGGAATGTTATAAATACCCTCCATTTTTGTTGACCTTGCACAAATGTCCCCAAGGGGTAAAGAATAATTTTTTTTTTGAGTCAACTTGAGAGAGTTGCTTCCACTTTTTGGAAGCAACTTGTATAAAGTTGCGTCCACTTATGGAAACAACTTGTGCTAGTTGCTTCCACTTCTGAAAGCAACTTGTGCTAGTTGCTTCCACTTTTCAGAAGGTAGGGGTATTTTCAAAAATTGAATAGGGATATATTTTAAGGGGCGAAATTTGAGGGGTTTTAAATAATGTTCCCATTTTTACAACCTCTTTGTCTCCATAGCTCAATCCTAGATAGTTTGAAGGTCTGATACGAACAGTATCAATTGTAGCTGTAGAATTCTCTACTGACATAACCGTTTTCTTATTTTGTAGCCTATAGAATACTAGGTATAACAGACTCACAGAGAACTAAGAGAAGTAGTTGATTTGGATTCATAAAGTTATAATATATTCATATATAAATACAAAAATAACTAGGTTAGGGTTTTAAACTGTTAACTAATATAAGTTATCTAACTTAGTGAAAATATTTGGAAAATATTTGATTTACTCTAAAAGATACCATTTTGGGCCTGGGCGCCCAAAAAGGCGCCGCTGGGGCGCCCCTTTTGAAAGGGGTATCTTATTTTCAGATGCGTGGCGCCCACTTCAAAAATAAGTCCACTTTGGCGCCTAGGCGATGCCTTTGACAACATAGGATAGGCTTATGCTTAACTTTGATTCTGATTCTGATTCTGATTCTGCTAATCGCTAAACTACAGGATAATGTGGCTCGATAACTAGGTGATAATTGCAATTTCACAGCTCAAAACTTACCTATATCCCCAATCTACATCTTAAATATGTATCTTAACTTCAATAATTTATATGTATATAGGGTTGCGTGCATTGGTTACATTACCATTGAACAAATCGTTGATTCAGAAACGGGCTTATTTATTTTGACCTTGCTGCCATACAAGAACCACAACAACAGTTTTCAAAGTGAACTACATGTCTACATGAGCAAACTAACTACAGGGGCTGCATGGGCATTACACCATTGACAAATTTAAAAGGTGGAGAATCTGTAGATTAAGCTTTCAGCAGATTAAGCTAAGTATGATCTTACCTGTTTAATTCATTGAATTTCATTCCTAACCTGGGTTGATTACAATGTCCTAACTTAATTTTTAGGCCCTAAATTGCTTCCAATCTTGCCATAGCATAGTAACCATTACTAGTTGATGCACCTAGAGAAACTCAAGTTATACTCATGAGTCATGAGTACTGCCTTTATCAAATCCATATGTCACTGTGAAGCAGCAATATCTTAACGTTCAACTGCTAATCTTTGACCTGTCTAGCTGCAACTATAACTTACAATTGTTCTTCTAACTATGAGTGCTTCCTCTATAAGATTAGCATACTGCACCTTTGACAAAGCAAACAATTTTAATTTTCGATACTCTTCTCAACCAAAACTAACTACTCATCATTCTATCCATAATGAGATGTTTCACTCCACACCTCATGACAATTTGAACCTAAAACAACAGATTCAACAACAAGAAAACAACATCAACTAAACATGCGGCAAAAAGATTAAAACTTACCATTCAATTGCTGAAGAAGATGTTTCTTCTCAATCTCAAGAAGCTCATTAGCTGCCGCCTTCTCATTCTCATCCATTTCCTTACCATCATCTAGTAATTGTAATTGCTCTTGATTCCTCACTTCTTCTAATCCCAAATCGAATACATCTTTCTCATCATCAACAAAACTCCAAGCTTCATTACCACCACCAGTACTAGTATTCTTTGTGTTTGATTCAAATTCATTATTAATAATATCTCCAAAGAAATCAGAAGAAGAATCCTTTTTACCCCACGAATTTTCATCATCATCTAACAGTCCACCACTAAATAATGAATCTTCATGAAGACTGTTACTGTTAGTTCTACTTCTACCATTCTTCTTATTCTTTTTTGATCTAATAAAATCATTATTACCTCCTCCAATTCCTGAAGAATATTTACCCCAAGATTCATTAACATTACTAAAAAATGAATCTCCATCTCCATCATCATTATCATCAGTACCTAGTTTCCATAAATTTGAGACTAAATTAGGGTCTGTTTTATCATTTCGATTATTACTAGAGAAATATCGAGAAAGGAAAAAGGGATTCACATTAGGGTTTTGAGAAATGGGATTAGAAGAAGAAGAAGGAGAAGCGGAAACTAGGGTAAGAAAACGTAGATGAGAAGAAGATCGAGAAATGAATCGAGAGAGCATTGCTTTTGAGAGTCTGAATATTGGAAGTAGGGTATAAGTTTTAACAGAGCTTGGCTGTGTATGAAGTCTCTTGCGCATCGCAGTCAATGTTCGCGTTGGGTTAGAGCAAGCAATATGATGCTCTTTTTCTTGGCTCCGCGGCCACAACGTAGCTATGGCTATTGGATGCTGCTGCTGCTGCCGGCATGCGTTAGCTAAGCCGTGGCTTGCGGGGTTTAATGGTTGGATATCTGAATTTAAACTAAAATGTATATTGGTTGGATACTCAGTTTCTCGGAACTGAGTTTCCAGCTCCATATAGCCAATGCTTAGAGTGGTCGGAGTTTTTTTTTCTTTTTCTAACCTTTGCTTAGCAAATTTAGAGTTTCTAGCTAAGCCAAGATGTACCATAGTGCTCGCTCTTATTCTAAGTTTATTGTCAATTTGCAATATACGTGCTTAGGAAGCATGTTACTAGGATGCTGTAAATTGAATTATGTAAGCAGGTGCTGCACATAAATAGTGAAGTTTTTGATTGACCAATAATCAAACATGAATAAATAGATTCAAAAAACATAAGAAAATCTAAATGCTACCACAACAGAACTTATAACCAAAGCCTAGTGCATCAGAAACATTACAGTGGCACCTGCTAAACCGGCAAAAAGACTGTTGGAAAGAAATTTAGATGTGGAAGATGTATACATCATAGATGAAGGTGGGGGACGATTGAAAGGGGTTTGAAACGAAGGGGTTGGAAATGAAGGGGTTCTGGGAAATGAAGGGGTGGAAGTTGAAGGGGTACAAGGATCTGAATAACAACTAGATCGACTCTTGGTTGCTTTTCCAAGAGAAATAGAAACTTGAATATCAACCTTCTGGCCAATCTTGCAGTGACCAGGTACACCGCAGATGAAATAGTTGTGAGTATCATCATCGTTTATCTGAATTGAGTCATTCCCTGTAGTGTAGGTAGCTAATGGAGATGTTATCGTACACGATTCGTAATCTTGAGATGTCACTTGCAAGACATTGTGGTATTTTGGATTATAGACAAAACCTATAACACACACAACAAGCATATGTGTTAAGAGAAGATTATATAGAACATTGAAGTTACAATTCAACGATAATAATCAAAAATCGAAAACTTACGGATTGTGTCTCTAACATGTTGGGTGCAATAATCAAAAACAAGGAAAAAATCAAATAAGCAAAAGTTATTGATACTTAGCTCCTTTATAGTGGAAGTGATCGATTTGATGAAACGGACGAGCTCCCCAAATCTCCGCAACAACAACAAGGCAAAACTTTGGAAAAACAGAGTGAGTCACGTGTTCAACACGTTGCCCTTAAGACATTAGCGCCCGGCTACACTCAAGAGTGATGTTATAGCCCTCACAGGACGGATATCTCCAGGATAAAACACCCTACTACACCTACTACTAGCATATGTTATAGATGCTCAACTTGAGCTTGGCAACTCCGAAAAAACCGTTAAGGAAAATCGCGAACGCTTAAGAAACGGTTATAAAATATTTTCCCTTAGGGGTCCCTCTAAAATATGGAGCACCCCTTTCCCATAGATTTTACAAAAGTAGTGAATTTGTTTATATAATTGACAAATACAACTTAAGAAGAAAAACTCCCCGATGTGGGACTAAAATGCTTATATAGTCTCTTAACACAACTAAAACGTGGAAACTCCACAATGTGGGACTAATAAGTTTTTTCATTCACAAAAGAAAACAATAAATTATAATTTTATTAAAACCTTCAAAATTATTTTTTAGTAATCGTTTTCCAACAATCCCCCACATGAATGAAAACTCAATAAAACACGAAAACACAGATAGATTTTGGTAAATCAACAACCCAATCTCACGACCGGGCGAGTCAAGCAGACGGACGGATCGTGCATGTTGAAGTCATACTAGCCATTCCAACGTCATCTCCCTCACACAAAGATGGAGTGACCCCGAGGATCATACTATGGATTTCTAAAATCATATAGTATAGAGAGCTTTCATCTTTAGTTCCTCACAAGTGAGACTAAAGGTTCCTTGCACCAAAGTGAAAAAGCATGAACTAGTGAACCCTTAGTGACCCTTAGATCCTAAGTTCCAGTAATACCAAAACCATCAAAACGAAAATCACATAAAAAGCGGGAAATACCATTTTAGGCGAGAGGTGTCCATGAGGTCTTGAACCTTTTGCTTAGTGAGATATTCAGGAATTACTTGCTAGAGACAGTGAACTATGTCTTGAACTACTAGCGTTTGATGTAATTCGCGATAACAACCACGGATGATATCTCCAAGGGTGCTGCCAAGCTCGTGCCGTTTTGTCCAATTTGGCCCTGGACATATCCTGTTTCTCAGAATGCTCTAAAGAATCAAAGCTCATATTCTCATAGGAAGCGGCCCCACTTCCTCATTCAGATAGGTGAGTTTCCATAAAGAGTGTTCTTGCTACACCCCACTTCAATCTTAAATTGAAACTATAGAACTCATTAAGACTTTTAAAAGTCATCCTTCACATGCGATCACACTATCACATCTACACCATAGGGAAGGGACAAAGAATGAAATTCTGCGATAGTGTTTACCTTTACCCACCACAAATTAGTTGTCTCATTCTAAACCTTGATCATGGGATCTCCAGTCGCAAGGTTGAGTATCCTTCATGGCAAGTTTAATTTATGAGCTTAAGCCCCATCCCCTCGATGCATTTCTAACTATCTCTTTGGATAAACCTTTCGTCAAGGTTGCGCGATATTCTCCTTGGACTTTATCTAATCAATGGAAATAACGCCGATTGAGATTAGTTATTTTTAGCTTTATCTATTATAGCTTGGCTAAGAAAATGTATAGATATAGGGCACGGAGCCCTATGCCGAGAGGAAAGTCTTCTAAAAACATCTTAGGCACTCGGCCCCCTCTCGTGCTTTATCTAACGCTTGATACTCTTAGATTCCATAATGAATTGAGCAATATATGTCATTTGGAAATCTTCCAAAAACAAACCCTCATGTTAGAGTGAAACCATATCCACTCGTATACTTAGACTCCTACGAGTCAACTATCCAGTTGCATCATAAAGTCCCTCAAGGACACCAAGATACCTTTCATAAATCAAATAAAAGGTAATAGAGTATTTTAGGTACCATAATACTCTACTAAGTGCATCCCAATTCTCTTGCTCTGGACTACAAGTGTATCTACTTAACTTACTCACAATATAGGCAATGTCTAGACTCTTACAGTTCATTAAATTCATCAGACATCCTATAACTCTTGAGTATTCAAGTTAAGATACTCCATTTTCCTTATTTTTCTTGAGTCTACAAGAAGAATCGTATGAAGTACAAGCATGCTTACAATCAGAATGATTGTATCTCTTAAGCACAAATTCATCATAATGAGAATGACTAAGACTATAAATATTTGATTATCTTTTAATCCTCATCCCTAAGATTACATCAAAAAGCCTTAGTCTTTCAAGTCAACGTTCTCATTCAGTGTATGGTTTTAGTGGAATTAATCACATCTATGTTTGTATCAAGTATAAGCATATCATCAACATACAAGCATACAATCACACAGGCATCCTTAACAAGTTACTTATAAATATACTTGTCAGATTCATTAACTTAAATCCACTACACATTATCTCATGATCAAATTTTCCACGTCACTGTTTACGCGCTTATTTGAAAACCATACAAAGATTTGTTCAACTTACAAACTTTGTCTTCATAACCTTTCACTACAAAATCCTCAGGTTGGTCTATGTAAATTTCTTTATCTAATTCACGGTTTTAGGAAAGTTGTCTTAACATCCATCTGATGTATCTCCAAGTTGTTTATGGTAGCAATATCAATTAGCATCTCAACAGAAGTAATTCTCGTCACAAGTGAATAAGAATCAAGGAAATTTACACCTTCTTTTAGTTTATAGCCTTTAGCTACCAACTTAGCCTAATATTTTTCCATGAGTTCCATATATCTAACGTTTGACTCATTTACATCCCATGGTCTTACTCCTAGAGGTAAACTAGCAAGCTCCCAAGTGGGTTCCGATTTGGATTTGAGTCCATTTCACTAAATGAAGCTTCTTACTAGAATAGGGTTTCAATAGATGTTATGGCTTCTTTACGAATCTGGAGCTCAGATTAAGCTAGGCTTATTAAGAAGTCATGTCCATAAGAAGTCTCAGTTCTAATATTTTACATCTCCTAGGATCAACTCTAATTCATCTTCCTTAAAGATAAGTTCTGACTATTTGAAAATAAATTTAAGGGATCAACATCACATCTCTAATGAGGTACATGATTAAGAATAAACATGTTCAAAAAACTCAAGCATCCCTAGATTCCATAATAGTATTCACACCAAAGTCGAAAAAGCGAGAACTCACAACCAAAAACTATATGCGGTAGGGTACTCGGGATATCTTATCTAAACACCCCCACACTTTGACGTATGCATAAGAAGGTTTTCTATCTTTGATAAACATATGGAGTTTTATCTAATCCTTTAAAGGTTACTCTATTCAGGATATAACAAAATCAGAGGACGACCTCCCCCCACAAGTTGGCGGTTAATCCTTTAATCAACATGGCATAAATCATCTCCTTAATGGTTCTGTTCTTACGTTCAACTATACCATTAGACTACGGTGAATAAGAAGGTGTGATATCATCAATAATTCCATTTAACAAGTAAAGTTCTCCTATATGAATTTCATACTTGCCATCATGTTCAGACCTAACCCTTTTAGTGGTAACATATACTTTGCTTTCAATTTCAAGTTTATACTCTTAAGGCTTCTAAGGCATCATCCTTACCCCTAAGTAAGTATACAAGATAGGACCTCGTACAATCATCTATGAAAGTTATAAAAACACCTTTTACCACCTTAGTTTGGGTTGATTTCATGTCAACTAGGTCTAACTGAATTAATTCTAAGGGCTTAGAATTACTCTGAGCAATTTTGCTAAAAGGTTTTATAGCATATTTTGATTCTACAAATATTTAAATTTTGTGTTCAATATCCAAACTAAATTTGGGTATGCAGCCTACGCTTCCCAGTTTATGCATTGACTTATATAAGTTTACGGTTCCATGTCTACCATGCAAAACATTCAATCACACAAAAGAAAACACAAGAATCAACTACTTCATATATTTTTTTTTTGTTAAGCTTATATTGACCTTAAGTCTTATAACGTTTCCTTCAAAATCACATGCCCTTAGGTACGACAAGTTTTCCATATTCAATTAATATCTTAAGTCTTTTACCATCTACAACAGAACAAGATACAAGATTCTTGCATATGCTAGGAAAATGAAAACTTCATTCATGTGAGAATATTACGAGATATGAGCTTCGCTTCGACCTTTCCCTTTTATGCAACCTCTGCCATGCAGGTGAGTTACTCATATAAAGTTTCTCGACATCTCCTATCCTCTCGATAGGAGGTGAGCAGTCTCTGTTTCAACAAACATGCTTGGTGGCTCCAAAGTCCACCTACTAGTCTCTCACATTAGTTATTAAAATAACTTCCAGACATCATGCCACTTGAACTCGTACTAGTTTGTTTCAACTAAATTAGCATTAACTATCTACTAATTAAGGTTTTTATGTTGCCTACAATTTACTTGCTTAGTATGGCTAAGTTTTACACACATAAAAATCACCCTTAATTAAAGTAATGCTAGATTAGGAGTTAATGAAACATACCTTTCTTAAGAAGACTACGCTTAGAGTTGCGTTTGATGTTCCAACCTTTGTCACTTTGGAAAAATTGTGTTCATCCACATGCTTTGTAGCCATGTCCCATTCCAGTTTCATGGCACAATCTTCGTTTATACTCTGACTACGGAGATGGTAATTTCCCAATCACCTAATACACCACATCTCAGAAACCTTAGTTCCGAATCGGAAAATAAAATATGAGTTGTGAAGATAACATCTAGATCTACAAACTTTGTTTGAATCACCATTTCAAAAAACTCATGGTTACCCCATAAAAACTACTTTAGTTAACAACAAATTTCTGCCCATTAGAATTTTTCAGAAACGTCTCTCTGTTTTGTAAAATATCAAAAAAATACTTTTACAACTCCAAAAATTCTGAAATTTTACGTGGGCAACTATCATGATGTCTACTACGTTGTGTCAAAAGGGTTCATCGAATTCCTTCTAGGTAAGATATAAATTCGAAACTCTACAGCTGACCAAAAATTCGTTTTCTGTTTTTTCACTCCATAATTAACATCCATGATTCACAAACCAATCAACCATTCTTGATTATTACAAATTATAATGTCTTAAGATTGTTGGGTGCAATAATCAAAAACAAGGAAAAAATCAAATAAGCAAAAGTTATTGATACTCCTTTATAGTGGAAGTGATCGATTTGATGAAACGGATGAGCTCCCCAAATCTCCGCAACAACAACAAGGCAAAACTTTGGAAAAACAGAGTGAGTCACGTGTTCAACACGTTGCCCTTAAGACATTAGCGCCCGGCTACACTCAAGAGTGATGCTATAGCCCTCACTGGACGGATATCTCCAGGATAAAACACCCTACTACACCTACTACTAGCATATGTAGTAGATGCTCAACTTGAGCTTGGCAACTCCGAAAAAACCGTTAAGGAAAATCGCGAACGCTTAAGAAACGGTTATAAAATATTTTCCGTTAGGGGTCCCTCTAAAATATGGAGAAACCACTTTCCCATAGATTTTACAAAAGTAATGAATTTGTTTATATAATTGACAAATACAACTTAAGAAGAAAAACTCCCCGATGTGGGACTTAAATGCTTATATAGTCTCTTAAAACAACTAAAACGTGGAAACTCCACAATGTGGGACTAATAAGTTTTTTCATTCACAAAAGAAAACAATAATTACTAATTTTATTAAAACCTTCAAAATTATTTTTTAGTAATCGTTTTCCAACACAAC